>JARDYJ010000001.1:77717195-77922195 GCA_029215755.1 Spea hammondii
AATGATAACAGTTATGCTGTACCACCATCTATGTCTGCCTCAGTATATGGTGATAGGTGTTATGCTGTACCACCGTCAATGTCTGCCTCGGTATATATTATTATTATTATTATTATTATTGTTTTATATAGCGCCATCAAATTAGATAGCGCTGTACAATGGGTAGACAGGACATAACAAGTAGTATATAACATAACAAATTAACTAACAGAAACAACAGGTAAGGAGGGCCCTGCTCAAACGAGCTTACAGTCAATGATAACAATTAAGCTGTACCCTTGTCAATGTTTGCCTAACCATAGAAACTATGCAGTTTTAAAGTATGTGTGTGTGGGGGGGTGCCACATACAGGATCTGCCACAGGTGTCAAATACTCAAGGTATGCCCCTGCGGCAGTCAGGCCCAATGGTCGTGCCTCAGCTCTTCGTCCTACGTCTTAAAAGGGGTGGGATGAAGAGCTGAGGCACGGCCATTGGGCGGCACGGTGCGTGCACGCTGACCGCTTTAATTTCATTAGGCGCCGGTGGAGTGACTGCCACACGATGGCCGCTTTCAATGTTGCTCGCAGCCGCTTTGGTGGCGCAATGGGCCACTTGACTAGACTTGCCCCTCAGGCCTTAGGCTGCCAGCCCTCCCCTGGCAAAGCCCTCAACTGATCAACAAAACAGCAACCTCACGAAACAGGATTCAGATAACATAACAAAGTCATTACATACTCACCCACTAACAGGAAAACACAGCCACAGGGTGGGGAGAGGAGGGAAAATACTCCTGTCTTTATTAAAATTATAAGTATTTGGGCATCAAGACTAGAATCATTTCCAATGTCACGGCAAGACATGAGGCTTCCTATTTTGCTGTTTTAACGCCCGAAACTAGTGCCACCGCCGCAGAAGACACAGGACAAAAAGAAGATGCCACGGGACCAATCTGCGGCAAAATACCACATAAGAGACGGCACACCAGAGGAGCCCTACCCACAGGCTAGCCCGAAAAAATGATGTGTCCAAACGAGATGGCCAACCGAAAGACATCCACTGTCCGGTATGATTTACCCGGTGAGAACAAATCAGCCAAGAAATCAAGAACGAAGTCTAGAGGGGCCGAATGGGGATCCACATGCCGTCCCAAACACCAAGAAGCCCAGCTTCGCCAAGCCGCCCTGTAAGACTTTCGGGTACCTGGAGCCCAAGATTCTCGGAGCAAGGTCTGAGCCGCCTCCGATAATCCAGAGCCTGAGCGAAATCCCCCCAAATTGTCCAAGCCACAAGCAGCAGATGGCCCTCCAGAACGAGGGGATGAGGCTGACCCTCCGGGCCGGACTGAAGAGACAGGAGAGCCAGAGGGTCTCGAGTTGACAGCTTCAGCGGGGCTAGAAACCACGGTTGTGAGTGCCAAAGGGGGGTCACCAGAATTAGAGAGCCCTCGGCTCGACGTAAGTGGTGTACAACCCTCGAGATGAGGGCGAAAGGCCGGAAAGCATAAGCGCCCGACCTCGGCCAGACTTGCGCAAAGGCGTCTGTCGCCTGGGCCTCCGGGTCCGGGAGCCAACTGAAGAATCGAACAGGTCCAGATGAAGGGGACCTCTCAGGAGCTGGAGCTTAAGGTTCTCCTAGCCCGGGAGATACTCTGCCTGCAAAGTGATATTGTGAGCCAGGCAGAAGTCGAATATATAATTTGTCACCTCTGTGAGACGCTTGGAACGTGCACCCCCCAACCGGTTGATGTACCGGACTGCCGAGATATTGTCCATACGGAGAAGAAGGCAACAATCCGTTCAATCTTTGGCCAAGCTCTTGATTGCGAACGAGCCTGCAATCAGCTCCAGACAGTTGACATGGGGAGAGCGTTCCTCTCGGGACCAGTGGCCGCGGGTCGCTTCCGAGCTGGATGCCGTACCCCAGCCCAACATGCTGGCGTCGGATTTGAGAACAAAATCCGTCTGAGAACCGAATATTGCCTGACTGTTCCACGCTTCCATGTAACGAAGCCACCATTGGAGTTCGTGGCAAACTTCGAAGGTCAACTGGTCATAAGACGGGATCCTTCAAAGGTGACGAGCTTTGAGTCGGGAAAATCACCTGAATGGACAACGAGAGGAGATCCACCACCTGTGCTAGAAGCCGGAGAGAACAGGAGTCCCTGCGAAGGAGGGTACGGATCTCTTTCCAAACGGCCACAATCTTGGATTTGGGAAGTCAGAGAACGGCCTCCTCGGAATCTATCTCGAAACCCAAGAAGAGAATGTGTTGGGTTGGAGATAGCTCGGACTTGAGCATGTTGACAACAAAGCCAAGCTGGTGAAGGGTTTGCACTATGAAGTCCGTATGTGCAAGTAGGGTCTCCCAGCAATTGGAGAAGAGGAGGATATCGTCGAGATAGATGATACACCTGATGCCCCTGGATCAGAAGAGCGCCATGACTGGCTTTAGGAGCTTTGTAAAGCATCATGGGGCTGAGCAGAGGCCGAAAGGTAGGGCCTTGAACTGCCAGATGTGTGTGCCCCAGCGAAACTGAAGGAATCGCCTGTGGTTCGGGTGGATCGGGACAGACAGGTAAGCATCCGTAAGGTCCACCCTGGTGAACCAGTCGCCCTCTGCCATGAAGTCCTGCAAGAGATGGATTCCCTCCATCTTGAAATGACAGTAAACCACGAACGTGTTGAGGGCCCGAAGATTTATCACCGGGCGAAACTCTCCGGATCGTTTGCGAACCAGAAAGATAGAGCTGAGGAAACTGACTGGTCCCCTTACCCGTTGGATAGCCCCCTTGTCGAGCAAGGCGTGAAGCTCTGTCTCTACAAGGGCCTGATCGCCTGCAGACCTGTTGAGGGGGACACACAAAGTTGATCTGAAAACCCTGGACCGTTTGGGTTTTCTTATTCAGAAGATGTGTTGGGGTAAAAGGATGGAAAACTATTTCTTGATGAAACATGGAAGATACATTGGGCCTGAAATGTGGGAAAGGCTTGAAGACTGCCTTAACTTGATGAATGACAATGTCTAACGAACTGCCTTACAGTTAACCGTTAACGAACTGCCTTACGCCAGCGCCCAAGGTAACCATAGTTACCTTGGGCGCCGGTGAAGTCTTCGGGTTCATCTTCATGTGCGTCGCCAGGGAAAAAAATCTTATACGTTACTCGTGTTCGTTTTCATTTTTGTTTTCTCCCGGTTTCCTAGCAGGGGTTAATACATGGTTAACAAACACACTGCAGCAGCAGCAGCTTTGGCGCCAGGATTTATAGGTCTGTGTATGTGACTCTATTGGTCGCCGGCAGGGGTTTCGCCTGGCATCAACCAATGAAGTTCCCTTCATTAGTTGATGCAAGACGAGCCCCCTGCCGGCGACCAATAGAGTCGGACACACAGCCCTTTCAATCCTGGCACGATCCGAGGTGCTCAGTTGCTCGGAGTAGTTGTCTGAGTGTTAGACAAACGCTGTGGGCAATTTAGAAACAGGGATTATTTATTTATCATATAACATCAGACATTTAATAAAAGAATAATAGGGGATTTTAGACCAATTTTACATACTTGGCTAACATTTGCAACTTATCTACAATGGCATACTTTCCAACAACCCGAATACCGGAAAGTAGGGGCTGTTGACAGGTATGCTGATGGAAGAATGTTGGACAAAAACCTCAAATAAGCTTAGACTTATAGGGTTAATGTAAGTTTTTTGTTTTTTTTTTTATTAAATTTTTTTATTCAGATCCGAATGAACAGGGCAAATACAGCAAGAAACATCGGTACAGACTCCAAGACATTCGTTAAAATGTTACAGAGTACATCATCCCGAGGATGAAAAAGTGGACATTAGTAAGTCGTGGTAAACACAGAAACCTTGGAAATCGTAGGATGTATAAGCCGTACCAATGTAAAGAGTAGGATCTGAGATTTTGCTGTTTATGTATAACAAGTGAGCAGCGTTAGGAAGAAGGCCGATAAAGACGTGATGATAACGCCTCTATTGATGCAGATAAAGTGCTCACAGAAGGAAAAAAGAAAAATAAATAAAAATTCAACAAGAACCTAAAACATAAGGTACATTCCAACAGAACATATATAATGGCACAATTAAGTACGTGATGCAGGTCCGAAAGGAACGGAGATCTAGAGAGCAGCGGAATGCACACAGGCGACATAGTCGCAGAGGACATCGAAGGGAGAAAAAGATCCCCAATACGCGTACATCGAGTGGTAAGACTCGGCATGTGCAATGGTGAAAGTTGGTCAGGCGCGGCCGATGTATGTGTGGGCAGAGAGACACGGTATAGTATGGATGCAGAGAATGTTAAGGGGCAGTCAGCGCCCTGGTGTCATAATGGAGCCATGGCGTCCAGACCCTTTGGAATTGCAGTGGCGTGTGTGAGGCGTTGTGAGACATCTTTTCCAGGACACTGTGATGGTCAATAATCGAAATTACTTCCGTGAGTAGTGGGGGAGAGTTGGCTTTCCAACGTCTCGCAATGCATAATTTCGTAGCCAGGAAAAAATTTATTATCAGTTTGCGTTTGGAGGTAGGGAGAGGGTCTGGAAACATATGGAGAAGAGCGGTTTCAGGACTGGGCTCCAGACGGATGCGGAGAACAGAGTGTATGGTGGAAAATATCTGAAGCCATAGAGGTACCAACAGCGGGCACGACCACCACATATGGAGCATGGTGCCCTCCTGACCACAACCTCTCCAACAGGATTTAGGGTAATTAGCGATCATGTGGGATAATCGAGATGGTGTTAGATACCAACGGCAGCTCACCTTTTTCTGCAATTCTAAGTGGTTCAAACAATGGGATACACCTCTCATCATCGTTTCCGATTCCAGCCAGGAATCAGATGGGAAGGTTTGGTTCAGTTCTCTCTCCCAGGCTCGCATATGTGGGAGTTTGTCGGCGTAGAAACTAGAAATTAACAAAGAATACCAACGGGAGATTGCTCCTTTTATCTCTGGAGCCGAGCGGAACAAGGAGAGAATAGGTTGCAGTTCGTATTGGGATGGTGCCATCGGGGAAGTAGAAGATGTAAGGACATGTCGTATTTGCAAATACTTGAAAAAGTCGCGATGCGAAATGTCGTGTGTTTGAGTGAGATGTGCAAAGGGTCTCAGGCTACCATTATGGTACAGGTCACCCAGAGTTCGCAGGGTCGGGCGCCGCCAGCTGGAGATATGCAAATCAGGGACCATGAGGTCAAGTATCTCTAAGGGGGTGAAGGGAAAGAGTCGAGCCAAGGAGGGAAATCGTCGCAAATGTCTGGACCAAATTGTGAGCATATATGAGGTAGTGGGGGGAAGCGGGGGCAACGGAGGATGTAATGTACGTTTGGTCCACAGAAGTTGTGGAATGGAGTGAGGGGAGGTATAAGCATTCTCATGGGCGATCCAGGCTGGTGCATTGGAGGAGGCATGAAACATCAAGATCGGAGATAGAATACATGCCTCATGATATGATTTGATGTGTGGTATCCCTAGCCCACCACAAAGTCTGGGAGAGAATCTAGTGTTGTTTGCCACGCGTGATTTGCCTTTAAGTCTAGTAAAGTCTATGAAGTATGATTGTACGGAGTGCAGTAGAGAGGGGGGGGGTTGGATAGGGACAGTGCGTAGAACGTATAAGAGTTTAGGGAGTGCAGTCATTTTTAGCGCGTTGATACGTCCTAGCCACGATAGTTCGTAGCTCCGCCAACGCAATATGTCCAGTTTGACTTGTCGCCAAACAGAAAGTAAGTTATGAGTGTTAAGGGATTCTACGGTTTTGGTCAATTGGATGCCCAGATAGGTTAGGGAGGTTGACTGCCAATCAAAAGAGTAAAGTGTGGAGAGGGTTCGCGTTTGGGATGGGTCTATGTTAAGGCATAGGGCTTGTGTTTTGGAAATGTTGAGCTTATGGTAGGAGACCGCCGCATAAATATCAAACTGGCGTAGAAGCGCAGGTAAGGAAACCATGGGTGAGGTGATAGAGGCCAATACGTCGTCGGCAAAGAGACCGAGGGTACAAGGGGGACCGGAGCCCATAGGGAAGCCTGATATAAGAGGGTCCATACGAATATGCTCTGCTAGTGGTTCGAGTGTGAGTGCATAAAGGGCATCCCTGCCTGGTTCCGTTTGTGATTGGGAATGGGCGAGACAGGAAGCCTAACATAGAGATACAGGCTGATGGAGAGGTGTAAAGGGCTAAGACGGCTTGAATGAATAGGGGGGGAAGGCCAAATTTATTGAGGGCCGCTGCTAGAAATTGCCAATGGAGCCTATCAAAGGCTTTTTCTGCGTCGAATGATACTAATAGTGTGGGGAGTTTGCGGCGATTAGCTGCCCAGATCACATTGATGAATTTCCGGGTATTGTCAGAGGGCTGTCTCCCTGTGACAAAACCCACTTGATCGGTATGTAATAGGGATGGGAGAAGAGGACTTAATCTGTTGGCAAGAATTTTAGCGTAAATTTTAACGTCATTATTGAGAAGGGAGATGGGTCTATAACTAGAGCAAGTGTCTGTGGGCTTATTGGGTTTGGGTATTGTAACAACATGGGCACGTAGGTTTTCTGAGGGAATTAAGCCAGAGGACATATAAGAGCGGAAGAGGGTCAACATAAAAGGGCCTAATGTGGAGAGATAAGTGCGGTAATAGAAGGAAGTGAACCCATCGGGGCCTGGGGCAGAATTTTTCCTGAGTTGGGCTACTGCTCTTTCGATTTCGCGGAGTTCTATGGGAGTGTTGATGCTCTCTGCTACGTCTGGGGATATGGAAGGGAGGGTGACTGTGGAAAGGTAAGAAGTGATGTCAGCGGGCGTGGGATGAGGAGATGTTGGCGTGTTTTGGAGGTTGTATAGGTGAGTGTAGAAGTCCGCGAAAACCTCTACCATTTGAGCTGGATTAGAGATTTTTCGTCCGGTCCGATCACGTATGTGTGGGGGTCTAGACAGAGCCAGGACGTGGCGTAATTTACGGGCTAGGAGAGTGTCTGCCTTGTTGCCTTTGGCATAGAATTTCTGTTTAAGCTTCATAAGCATGTAGGAAGTGCGTTGGGAGTTAAGGTCGGCCAGTTGAAGCCGGAGACGTTTGATCTGAGCGAGGAGAGAGTCTGTGGGGCATAGTTTATTAGTTGTTTCCAGGTCATAAAGTTTTAGGAAAAAGGGTGTCTCGAGAAAGTGCGGCTTGTTTCTTGACATGAGAGGCCAGGCTAATGAGTCTACCTCGTATGACCGCCTTATGGGCATTCCAGAGGGTGGTGATAGAGACGTCAGGAGACTGATTTTCTTGAAAATATTGTGTGAGATGGGAGTGAATTTGCGATTTATGAGCGTCAGAATGTAAGAGTGTGTCATTAAGTCTCCATGAGCCTTTGCCTGCTATTGGGTGGTCCAGTTTTATTGTGAGTACTATTGGGGCATGATCGGACCAGGAAATAGTGCCTATACGGCAGGAAAGTGTCAACTGAAGGGAGAGCTTGTCTAAAAAAAAATAGTCCAAACGGGAGTATGATTTGTGTGGATTGGAGAAAAAGGTATAGTCCCTATCGGAAGGGTAAAAAACACGCCATGAGTCGAAGAGTCGATGTAAGTGGAGCAGATTTGTTAAGTCGCGGCCCAGGCGTAGAGAGTGGTGCGTGTGGGGAGAGTTGCGGGGTTTGAGGGTGTCCAAGGGGGGGTGTAGAGCGGCATTAAGGTCGCCACATAGGAGAAGTTGGCCTTTCGTATGTCGGTCGAGTTTTTCTAAGAAGGAGCGAAAAAAGGTCAGTTGGCCAGAGTTTGGAGCATAGAATGTGGCAATTGTATACTCAACAGAATTAATAGTGCAATTAAGGATGACATACCTCCCCCGTGGGTCCAGGAGCTTATGAGTGAGTGTAAATGAGAGGCGTCTGGAAATGAGAACGGAGACTCCAGCTTTTTTAGAACAAGCCATGGAGTGAAATTGCGTGGGGAAGAACTTTGAATAAAGAAACGGGTTGGGAGATTTCTTTAAATGCGTTTCTTGTACACAGAGTATGTCTGCTTTTGAAGATTTAGCTTCCTCCCACAAAAGATGACGCTTGTGGGGAGAATTAAGGCCCTTAGCATTTAGGGACAAGACATTAAGACTGGCCATGTGGACAAGTCAGGAAATTGAAGGTGAAGCCAAGGCGGATTGGATGTACGCTCAGGACCCACAGGAAAGGCATACAGAAGGACAACATAAATAAGGAAAGGAGAGTATAAAGTGAATCTCATAGAGGTGAGCTGCGCCTGACCAGTGTGTTGTGTGCCATTGGTGTGATGCAATAAAGAAAACAAAAACAAAAAAGAACTATACATATAACAAATTAACATGAGAAAACAAAAACAAATGAATTCACGAGTCAGTGTGAGTGCCAGCGCTGTGGGTAGCACTAAAGGGTCGGGGGGAGAGAGCCGTTATCGGGCCCGAGAACTAAGGCGAGTGGACATGAGGAATAAAATGTGTAGGGTAAGGCTCCCCATCAGAGGTAAACACAGTAGGTACAGTTTTAGAGCTGGCAAGGCACTTAGCTGAGCGGTGAAGGGATAGAGTCCCGGAACGGAAGACACGATCGAAGGCAAACGATCCACCATACAGTTATGTGCCGCGTAGCAGTCTTGCAGGGAGACGGGGAATCAGCCGAATCCGGGATCGAGCACTATCTAGCGCTGTAGGTACGCAGGGCAGGTGGGAGAAGGAGCCGGTGGAAGTTCAAGCGCAGGAGAGTCCCAGGTTGCGAAGATGGAGTGTTGCTAGGAGGCAAGCGATGGAAGACACAGATGCTCGGTATTATCACGGTTTCGTTTGGGTCGTCCACGTTCTGTGGAGTTTTTTTGGCGATGAAGAGCGATGAGGCGAGGTGGTTAAAGATGAAGTGCAGGGCGTTTGGTCTGAGTGAAGACCCCAGGAGGCGAGCAGAGTGAGCCCGTCTGCAGGCGATGTAACGGTGGATGTGGAACCGTCCTTATGGATGTAGAGGCGAACCGGGTAGCCCCATCGGTAGGAGATCTGTCGAGATCTTAGGATGGATGTGATGGGAGCAAAGAGTCGTCGCCGTTGGAGAGTGAGCTGCGAGAGATCCGTTAGGAGTAAGATATCTCGAAATGGTTCGGGTAGCTCTGGTTTGCGGCGTGCAGCCTGCATGATTTTGTCTTTGATATCAAAGTAATGGATCCGGGTCAAGACGTCACGAGGTAAGTTGGATTTGACTGATTTGGGTCTGGCGACCCGGTGAAGGCGATCTAGCCTGACAGGTGAAGAGGATTCATCAGCCAAGAGAGATTGGAAGAGGTTTTGAACAAATTGAGGCAGGTCTGCCGTAGAGATTTCTTCCGGGATGCCTCTCAGCCGAATATTATTGCGGCGGGACCGATCCTCGAGGTCCATGACCTTAGTGCGGAGATCATCCAGCTCTGCCTGTACAGTGGTGTACCCGTCGGAAAGAGCGTTATGGGCTTCTGCAAAGTCGTCCATCTTCCTCTCTAGGTGATCAGTGCGTTCACCTATGTCGTCGATGTCTTTGCGGAGAGAGGATGCAATCTCTTGAAAATCCCGTTTGAGCTGTTCCCTCATGTCTTGAAGCAGGGATTTGAGGTTTTGAGAGGTGAGCTGCTGACCATCCTGGTCGTCTGGGGTAGGATATGATAAGTGTGTGGCTGGTGAGGGTGGATCCGACCTGGATGGTGAGTGCGGACCCTGGGAAGCCTCGGAGTCTTCATCTGGTGCACGTGGTAGGCCGCTGTCTCGGGATGACTGCTTTTTCCGGGTTTTAGGTTAAAAAAAAACGGGCATAAGTGCAGATTTGCGTGAGCGGGAGTGCGCCATGAGGTAGGGAGCACTTTGAGAAAAAAAAGAGTCCAAAAATGATGTGGATGGCGTGCGATTTAGATCCCGGGCCTAGGAGCTCTCTCTAAGCACGTCTGCTCAGGCTGCCATCCAAGCCACGCCCCCAGGGTTAATGTAAGTTTAAGAATAGTAGTAGTGCACTAGTTTGGTTAAAGATCTATTATTAATTAATAAATAATAATAACAATATCTAATTTTAAATTTAATGGGTGTTTTTAAAAATAATGGGTCAATTTCTTATATTTATTTTATTATATCATAAAAGTTGTTTTATTATATTCATTTTTTACCTACATTTGCATACTTACTATAAGACTTACCTGCCTTTCCGGCCCCGCAACGCTTCCTCCTCAGGTGGCTTCCTGGGCAACGAGTACAACCGCTACCCGGTCGGCGTCTTCACCGCATGGCTGACCACGCGGCAAACAGGTAGCACTTAACATCTGTAACGTGCTCTTATAACCTCAGGTGACCTCTTCATGCAGGACACGCCTCCTCCTCTCCCTATTTAAACCTGGACTTCCTCTTCTGGGTCACCCTTGGTTGGAGTATTTTGCTACTTGCTTGTTCATTTGATTGTGACTGACTGCTCCATTTTGACTCGTTGGCTTGTTGACCTCGTTCCTGTCTCTCTGATTCGGCTCCTGATTCCTGCTCGCCTGGTATTGATTCGGCTTGTTGACCTCGTCTCTGGATTCTGATTCGGCTTATCCTGATTACCTGTTTGACCTGGCCGGTTCTCTGACTTTCTGGTTCCTGTTTGGCCTGGTGTCCTACCTCATCAAATCATTACACTTACTCACAAGGGTATACTTACCAAATTTGACAGGATGCAAACAACGGGACTGTAGGGAAATTTGGAACCGTTGGAAGGTATTGTTAGAAGAAAGAGGGCCAAAAAACTCCAAATATTATCTTATCCTTCAGCTTCCTGACTACGTGTCAAGAACTGGATCCATACAGACGACTGTAATGACTCGGGCGCCCAATGGGTCATTCAGGAGCTCAGGATGCAGTAGCGGAATCACAGGATAGGGCCTGGTGCAGGGTGACTGCACTCACCTGGGTGGTGAGCATCTAGGGTTGTGCAGCCACATACCAGCACCCTGATATAGCAGCAGATGTAGTCCAGAACGAAGCAAATATATAACCTGCAGGCACCCTGGAGCAGGCATCAGACATACCACTAGACATAGCAGGATGCTGCAGGCTGGCAGTGTGGAAGCTAAGCAGAGTAACAGCTGAAACATAGCGAGCAAGGGACAGGGAGGCCAGGTAAGAAACATAACCAGACAAGATATACATAATACAGGGCACAACAGGGAACAGGACAAGGAATACTCAAGATCCGACATGAACAGAACAGGACAGGACACCCCTCTACCGGGGATACAAGACAGGACACCCCTCTACCGGGGATACAAGACAGGACACCCCTCTACCGGGGATACAAGACAGGACACCCCTCTACTGGGGATACAAGACAGGACACTCCTCTACCCGGGATACAGGACAGGACACCCCACAGGTTACATCACAGACTGACACACATAAATACAGGAACTAGCCTAGGACTATATGATAACTATTGGAGATATACGGTGGGTCCTAACGCTAAACCCTGCTTACTGAATTATTAAACAAACCAAAAAAGAAATCTAAACACATAGCAATGAGACATACCTTTAGACTGCAGACTGAGACAAACATAACGGGTGGGGCACACCTTATAAGGAAACAGATTTGAAGCAAAGAGTAGAACTAGAAGCAAGGAATGGAAGATTAGAACAGAGCATAAGGAAATCCAGGAATGGATTGAAGCAAAACAGAGATACGCAGCTCCGCAGCCTGGGTAAAACGTGACACTACGGCTGCTACTGATGCAAGATTATGGATTGCCCTCTGCTTTTCATCCATCACTTCTGCATGGAGAAGGAATGATCGGTAGCCTGCTGCAGCAGCTTCCTTAGACACTCCGGGCTGCCACCAGTATGCTGTCAAGAAAATAAATGCATGCTCTGCTACACATTCCACAAATCTGTTGTGAAATGAACACACTGACCAGCAGCCTTGGAAAGCTCCTCTTTCACTGCTGAAACACAGGACCGATAAAGTGAGGGGACAATATTCCTACTGAAAGTGGAACGTGAGAGAACTGTGTATTGTGGAGCCACAGCCGCCATCAATTGTTTGAAAGGCTCCCCTTCAATCATGGAGAAGGATGCCCCTCCAACAGCAATGAATTGCCCAATAAGTCAGGCTATTTTATTGGCAGTGCTCCAACCTGCCTTGTTCTTTGCCTGCCAGCACTAGCTGTAGCTGTTATTGGCTCAGAAGCAGCTGTTGGGGTTTTTCCACTCTCTCTGGAGATGGTACTAGTTGTTGTAGTACCACAGCCACCAGCTATGCTGCCTGCCCTAAGTTTTTCTGCATCTACAGCGTTGTGTTGAGTGCTGATGTGATGCTTCACGGCAGCACTGGTGAAATGTCCTGACACTTTCCCTCTGCTTATTAGCTTCCCATAATGTTTACACTTTCCATAATGCCCATCTTCTACACTTTTATACTGCTCTCAAATTGGGGGCGCAGATAGCCTTGGACTGTGCACTTTTGGGTGCTGCTTCTACTGCTCTGGGTGGATGAACAGCAGCAGGACTAGTTCTGCAAACACTGAGCAATGGCACATTAATCTCACTCTCTGTCTCTAGGCTCTCTACACTAGGGCTGAAACAACGAATTGATAAAATCGATAATTTTGTGTCTTATTTTTTGATTGCTGTAATATATGATTTATTGTTTGTATTGTCCATATATTTATATATATTTGTATTGTATTGTGTATTATCTATTCTTTTTTGTCTATATTTATTAAAGCATATATTTTATGCCTATTTTAGCGCTGTCAGTTTCTTATATCAGGGGGGCACAGTGGCATAAAGGGGCTATGAGGCATATCAGGGGGCACAGTGGGATATTGGAGGTGTAAGGCATATCAGGGGTCATGGTGGCATATCGGGGGTGTAAGGCATATCAGGGGGAATGGTGACATATAGGGGGGTATAGGGCATATCAGTGACATATTGGGTATAAGGCATACAGGGGGCTATAAGGCATGTCGGGGCACAGTGGCATATTGGGGGTGTAAGGCATATCAGGGGGCATGGTGACATATAGGGGGGTATAGGGCATATCAGTGACATATTGGGTATAAGGCATTTAGGGGCTATAAGGCATATCGTGGGGACAGTGGCATATAGGGGGGTATAAGGCATATCGGGGCGCAGTGGCATATTGGGGGTGTAAGGCATATCAGGGGGCATGGTGGCATATAGGGGGTATAAGGCATATCAGGGGGCTAAAAGGCATATCAGGGGGCACACTGGCATATAGGGGGCTATAAGGCATATCAGGACACAGTGGCATATCAGGGGGCAGAGTGGCATGTCAGTGGCATATAGGAGGTATAAGGCATATTGGGGGCACAGTGGCATCTCTGGTACATAGGAGGTATAAGGCATATATGGGGCAGAGTTGCAAGCTGGGAGTGAGATGTGCATAACTGGGGGGGGTGCAGGTTGGCAAATAAAAGAAAATATAAACAAGAGGCATTTTTCTCATTGTTTTTATTAAATATGAAAAAAATAGTTTACATGAATTAATATTTACTAGTAAACCTTTTTTGGTATTAAAACTTAGTTAGAGAAATAGTGTGTTTGGGTTCCTTTAAAATATAGCTTTATTATTATGTCAGTGTTAATGACACATCTTAATTTAAATTATACGTTTTTATTTTAAACGAAAAATTTACATATTGTTTTTTATCCGATTAATCGAAAAAATTATCGGCCAACTAATCGATTATGAAAATAATCGTTAGTTGCAGCCCTACTCTACACTGCTACTAACAGTGGTTGTTCTTTTTATTGGTAAAAGAAAGTGAAGAAAACCAGTGTGAACGGGGTATATGTAAGAGAGAGATAATGTTCAGAATACTTCCCTTTTTGTTTTCGGATACCCAGCTGCAACCCGTACAAACACTCTCCGGGTGTTTTTTTAAAAATTGGAACAAAGATCACTAGGGGCGCTTCTGTACACCGGTTGAAAAAAATAAAAACAATGATTGTGTAGTATTATGCACAAAATTTTTTACACTATATAGCCATATTATGCACTCACAATGGATATAAGTGTTCAGGCTTCTTAAACATCCAATCCTCCGAGTAAATATGTGGCGTGTATATGCAAAGAAGCACAAGACAGGTGGGGACTACAATGGTGTAGTATCAAACAATTCCTGTGACACGCAAATATAGAGATACACTTACACTTTTTGGAGGGGTGTAATACCCGTATGCATCAAGTGAATTTCCTCTACTCCTCCAACGACTCTGTATTTGCTGGATTTCAGTGGTCTGCTGGTATGGAGCTGCTCTCAATGTTGAGAATGATGGGAATCCACAATATGGTGAAATAAAATGTACTATTTATTTAAGGCTATAAGCCAAAAAAACTATTTCAACAATCATCCAACAAGGATGTTTTAACAAATAAATAAAAAAGTCCAATAAAAGTTTTAAAAGACCTATAGCAAGTCCTCAACGCGTTTCGCCGTGTCCACGGCTTCATCAGGAGTATCTTCAATATTGGTGTGTGGTCCTTTTCAATCATATTCAGCGCCATCTTCGTCTGCCGGCGTCTGACGTCAATACGCCCGCTATCGTCATTCCGTCTGCTGATGGACCTTCAGGCTCTTCACGGAACTCAGAGAAAGAGGTAGGGGAACATTTTTATTCATTTAATCTTACAGCAGGTTTCGTAGTGTAATACTCTACAATTGCCCGCTCGGTTTATAGATATGTTATAGTGCCGATATCCACTATATTGGTGATTAACCCCTCCACCATACGTAAGTGTGGAATCGAAAAATAAAAAAATACTTTTATTCCTTATATTTCCAAGGTGTTGCAATACCCTCTCCTTCATGGGTCTTATCGTCCTACCCACATATTGTAGGCCACACGCACATTCTAGTAGGTATACTATATTTTTTGTTAAACAGTTTATAAATTGTTTAATGGTGTATATTTGGCCTGTTGTTTTACCTATAAAATGATTAGTTTTTTTGGGTAAAAATGTGCACATTTTTGGTTTGTTTCCTATGAACATCTGAGGGTTTTGTGTTTTTATTTGTTTCGGTAGGACGCTTGGGGCCAAAATGGTTTTTAATGAACTTGTTTTTTTTTTTAATTATTTGTGGTCTATCCGGTAACACTGTACTTATCACCTCATCATTCTTTAGAATGTGCCAATGTTTCTTTATGATTTGTTTAATCTTGTTCGCTTGGGTATTATATTGTGTGAAAAATGAAAAACTAAAATCCCTCTCCTTAAGAGTTTTTTGTGTGCTATTTTTATTCCCCAGTAGTTCTTGTCTGTCTACTGTTTTCACTTCGCGGAGACTCTCTTCTAGTTTTTCTTCCGGGTAGTTTTTTTCTACAAATTTTTGTTTGATTTCTTTTGCTTTGATTTCAAAATCCTCTTTTTTTGTGCAATTTCTCTTTACCCTCAGGAGTTGGCCCTTGGGAATGTTATTAAGCCATTGGGGGTGATGGCAACTGTTGTAATTTATGTATCCATTTCTGTCTGTAGGCTTACTATAGTTTCTTGAACATATCTGATTATCTTCCCAAAAAAGTTCTACATCCAGAAATTCAATTTTTTGACTCTGTATGTTTGAGGTGAATTTTAAGTTAAAAATATTCTGGTTCGTATATGTTATGAAATCATTTAGACCCTCTTCCGACCCTCTCCAGATTATCAGGATATCGTCTATATATCTTTTCCATAGCACCAGGTTTGCACCGAACGGGTTGTTGTTCCATATGAATTGGTTTTCCCATTCTGCTACGAATAAATTCGCATAGCTTGGTGCGGTAGTGTCCTTTGTTACGTATTTTTGTAGAAAAAAATCGACATATTCCGATGTGTTACACGTGAGGGAGTCGATGCCACTAATTATAGGCCTTCCCGGTGGCTCCTTAAGATATTTATGGATCTTAGGAAGAAAGACTACCAGTCTTCTACTTTCTTCCTATTATTCGTAGCAGAATGGGAAAACCAATTCATATGGAACAACAACCCGTTCGGTGCAAACCTGGTGCTATGGAAAAGATATATAGACGATATCCTGATAATCTGGAGAGGGTCGGAAGAGGGTCTAAATGATTTCATAACATATACGAACCAGAATATTTTTAACTTAAAATTCACCTCAAACATACAGAGTCAAAAAATTGAATTTCTGGATGTAGAACTTTTTTGGGAAGATAATCAGATATGTTCAAGAAACTATAGTAAGCCTACAGACAGAAATGGATACATAAATTACAACAGTTGCCATCACCCCCAATGGCTTAATAACATTCCCAAGGGCCAACTCCTGAGGGTAAAGAGAAATTGCACAAAAAAAGAGGATTTTGAAATCAAAGCAAAAGAAATCAAACAAAAATTTGTAGAAAAAAACTACCCGGAAGAAAAACTAGAGGAGAGTCTCCGCGAAGTGAAAACAGTAGACAGACAAGAACTACTGGGGAATAAAAATAGCACACAAAAAACTCTTAAGGAGAGGGATTTTAGTTTTTCATTTTTCACACAATATAATACCCAAGCGAACAAGATTAAACAAATCATAAAGAAACATTGGCATATTCTAAAGAATGATGAGGTGTTAAGTATAGTGTTACCAGATAGACCACAAATAATTAAAAAAAAACCAAGTTCATTAAAAACCATTTTGGCCCCAAGCGTCCTACCGAAACAAATAAAAACACAAAACCCTCAGATGTTCATAGGAAACAAACCAAAAATGTGCACATTTTTACCCAAAAAAACTAATCATTTTATAGGTAAAACAACAGGCCAAATATACACCATTAAACAATTTATAAACTGTTTAACAAAAAATATAGTATACCTACTAGAATGTGGGTGTGGCCTACAATATGTGGGTAGGACGATAAGACCCATGAAGGAGAGGGTATTGCAACACCTTGGAAATATAAGGAATAAAAACACCAAACACAGTGTTCCCAGACATTGCAACACATGCCCAAAATACTCTATAGAAACCTGGAGCTAGACATATTGACATACATGTAACGCACATACACCCCATCATACATATGTATATGGACCGAATTAATTTTTTTTATTCAACAGATTTAAAATCCATTCATTTAAAATTCATTTTATTTGAAATATTTTATTTAGAATTCATTTTATTTAAAATCATTTTAAAATTCATTTAATATGTGCATAAGACATTGACAAAACTAATAATATAGACTATACATATATAAGGCTCCTTTTTATTAGTATCCCTTTGGTTTTTTAAATCATAAAAAGGCACTTCATGCTTCATTTATATATGGAAAATCCACCACCAAGTCACGGGGGTTTAATAGACACTTGAGTATCCACTGTTAGGGGCACATTCCCCCCAGGGAGTGCATATATGATGAACAACACCCTTTATATTCCGGAAAGGTTAGGGCCGGTTCCTAATGAAAGAAATGATAAAATAAAAGCATTAAAACACAGCTATACACTTTTCTATACTTACCAAATGCGGACACTTACCCCCCTGCCTTACACCTCCGATCGGCATCCAAATATGATATTTACTCAGGCTGATAGAACGGGATAATGGGATATGAAAATAACGATCGGTATAAGTTTAATTTGTCAATTTGTTTTTTCGAACATTCCGTTTCAACTTATTTCGTATTTTTTTATTTTTCGATTCCACACTTACGTATGGTGGAGGGGTTAATCACCAATATAGTGGATATCGGCACTATAACATATCTATAAACCGAGCAGGCGATCGTAGAGTATTACACTACGAAACCTGCTGTAAGATTAAATGAATAAAAATGTTCCCCTACCTCTTTCTCTGAGTTCCGTGAAGAGCCTGAAGGTCCATCAGCAGACGGAATGACGATAGCGGACGTATTGACGTCAGACGCCGGCAGACGAAGATGGCGCTGAATATGATTGAAAAGGACCACACACCAATATTGAAGATACTCCTGATGAAGCCGTGGACACGGCGAAACGCGTTGAGGACTTGCTATAGCTCTTTTAAAACTTTTATTGGACTTTTTTATTTATTTGTTAAAACATCCTTGTTGGATGATTGTTGAAATAGTTTTTTTGGCTTATAGCCTTAAATAAATAGTACATTTTATTTCACCATATTGTGGATTCCCATCATTCTCAACATTGAGAGCAGCTCCATACCAGCAGACCATTGAAATCCAGCAAATACAGAGTCGTTGGAGGAGTAGAGGAAATTCACTTGATGCATACGGGTATTACACCCCTCCAAAAAGTGTAAGTGTATCTCTATATTTGCGTGTCACAGGAATTGTTTGATACTACACCATTGTAGTCCACACCTGTCTTGTGCTTCTTTGCATATACACGCCACATATTTACTCGGAGGATTGGATGTTTAAGAAGCCTGAACACTTATATCCATTGTGAGTGCATAATATGGCTATATAGTGTAAAAAATTTTGTGCATAATACTACACAATCATTGTTTTTATTTTTTATTTTTTTCAACCCTAGTGATCTTTGTTCCAGTTCTTTTTATTGGCACAGTTACAGTACTGGTGGTGGCACTGGTGTCACGGAACCGGGTCCATACAGACGACTGTAAAGACCCAGCGCGCCCAAAGATGGCGTTCAGGAGGTATTACACAGTAGTGGAGTTGGACAGGGCCTGATGCAGGGCGACTGCACTCTCCCAGGTGGGCATTTAGGGTTGAGCAGCCACATACCAGCACCCTGACAACGCAGCGGATGATGTCCAGAACAGAACTTGGAGATATCTTGCATGCACCCTGGAGCAGGCATGAGACATAGCACTAGAATCATGTCAGGGTGTTGCAGGCTGGGAGTATGGAAGCTAAGCAGAGTATATAGCGGAAACATAGCAAGGAACAGAGAGACCGAGCAAAGAACATAACCAGACAAGACATACATGATACAGGGCACAACAAAGGACAGGGAACAAGGCAAGGAACACAGGGGAGGGAGTGAGGAGCCGGAATCCTCGGACGCTTCTCCTTCAAGCAAGGATAGGACATCTTAACCGGGACATGGGGAGAGGAGAGAGGAACCGAAATCCTCAGATGATTCAGGGAAGAAGGGCAAATGTACATAAGAGACAGACAAACATGAATATAGGTACTAGCCTAGGACTATAAGATAACAATTGGAGATTCCGTCACATCATATGACCATAGTATGCTTAGCCCACCACTATGCCAAAGTACTCCAATGACGGTGGGTCCTAACACTAAAGCCTGCTTACTGAATTACTAATAAACTAAACATTGGATCCAAACACAGAACCGAGAAGGACATACCTTTAGACTGCAGACTGAGACAAACAGAACAAACGGGTGGGACGCACCTTATAAAGGAAACAGGAGCTGAAGCAAAGAGCAGAACTAGAATCCAGGAATCAGAGCTACAGAACACAGTATACGGAAATCCAGGAATGGATCACAGCAAAACATGGGAACTGAGGCAAGGCAGGGAAAAACAGAGATATGCAGCTCTGCAGCCTGGATGGACCCTGACAACTGGTAACTGGCACAGTGCAAACAGGAGTACTGGCCATAGAAATGCTAATGGGCCTGCTATTTTTTTAATTCTACCAGATTTGATAAGTTTTGCTATTGGTGGTGATGATGATAGTAGCGGAGAAGGTGGAGGCTCGGGGGAAAATTGTGCACTAGTCATTCGTACACTGCTCCAGGGGAATCTGATTCGTGACAACTCATCTCCTCTATTCTCTCCTCCACTTCCTCTGGCTCATAGTCAAGTTCTTCATTAGCCAGATCAAATGGAATTCCTGCTAGGCTGGAGCTAAGACTGATTTCATGAAAACCACTGGTAGTAGTACTAGCAGGAAGAACAGAGCCTAACTCTGCACTTGGCCTTTCAGTCTCGCGCTCCTCTGGTACCTTGCTAGATTGGAGTTCCACTACGTGTAGCCCTCTCTCTAACTGTCTTTACAAAAATATTGTAAGTACTTGGTGGCTTGCTATAGGTGGTGCTAGGAGGAAATGGTGTGGTGGTAGGAACAGCAGGCGGCGCACTAGTGTTGGTAGAGGTGGTGGTCTTGGGAGGCAGATTATCTACAAAAAGCCTCCATGAGAAAGAACTTGCTCTGCTTCATACCTTGCGTGGTGTTCGTGGATGAGGAAGATGCTGCTGGGGGGCAAAAGGCACTTCTTTTTACTCACTGGGCTAGTAGTAGTACTAGTTGTGCTACCCTTTAACTTTGAAGGTACTTCTGGTGCTTTAGGCTTTCTGTAAAAAAACATAGAGCTGGTGGGCCTAGCAGCACTACTACTGCCTGCTATTGGTGCCTTCCCTTTACTGGATGCTGTAGCTCCTTAAAGCACTGATTCCCCAAATAATAACGGAGAGCTTGGTCGACTAGGCCCACGCAAAGGCTGCATCCTAGAAGAACTGCTGGTGGTGGTGGTAGATAGAGCCTGTCCCTCCCTCCTTTTCTTAGTCCCAAAATGAGGATCCATTTTACATTTTATGTTGTGTGTAGTGTAGTGTTTAAAACTAGGGGGCAGGGAAAATAGCTTTATAAAGAAAAATGTTTTTTGGTTTTTTTTAAAAAAAAAAAAGAAAGAAAAAAATGGAAGCCCCCAAAAATTATAGGAAGTTTCTCTTCAGTGCTACTGATTAAAAACCATGCACAGGAATTATGGGAGCGGGCCCTTAAGATGGCTGCTTCATAGCTGGGCTCTGCAAGTGCCACCTGAATCCATCTTGTGAGCTGCTGCCGGGTGAGACTTTGAAGCCCCTGCTGCGAGGTGCTAGGCCATGTGATGCGTGGTACGCTGTGCGGTAACCAGCCTATGAGCCGACTCGCATTTGACAACTACCATACTTCCCAACCCGTACACTGACCTGAAGGTGAGGTGCGGTGATCCTGGTGCGCTTCCCTGGGGCGAGCTGAGGGATTGGGGTTCTCTCCCGGTCTTAACGTTTGCCTGACGGGTGCCTGCAGTGCCCTGTAGGCCTTACTACCTGCCGGACCATCATAGGCTTCATAACACCGAGGGTGCCACGTGCCCTGTTGGGAAGTTATCGTGAGTGTGGCTCTGCTCTGTGTCTCCTCTCTGCGGTCGGACTAGCCTCGGTGCAGGCTACTTTCTTTCTCGGTACCTGGTGACACGGCCGACCTATCTGGCTCTACGTTATAAATGTTTATTTATTTTTATTTTATTTCACTGTTTTTCTCAAATTGGTCACTAGTTATCTAGGGTGAGGGTGGGTGTTAGTTAGGTTGGGCTTGGTGTGACTTTACGTTGTCCACATCTACACTTTTTTTTTTTCTGCCGGTAATTAGTTATTCAAGGTGTTCAAGTGTCGGTGAGACATATCTTCAAAACAGACTTGCTCCTACGTCTGCTGTTACTACGTCTTTGCCACAACTTAGTTAGTGTGGGGGGTGGGTAGGGCTCTAGTTAGGTGGGGAGGGGGCTAGTGGGTGTTTTTATTTATTTATTTATTTATTTAACTTTATTGTGAGTACATTTTAGGCTGTGTCCTACCTACCTTGCCTGACTTCCTGCTCTTTTCCCTTCTGTACTATTCTGTTTTCTCTAACCTTTGGGGGTGTGAGACTCCAAGTTCTTTGCTTCCACATGGAAAAGTTCATGGATCTTCCGACCAAATCGTCAACCAGGCAGAGCAAGTCACGAGATAAATCTGCAGTGGCCCATAGGCCCACCCCTCTACCTGGTCTGGGTTCTACTGCAGCAGAGGTTCACTTACTGCCTGAAGTCTCCTCGAAAGACACACTGACGGCTCAGGATATTGTTAGCGTCATCTCTCCTCCTTTGAACTCTAAGCTTGAGAAACTATCCGAATCCATTAATACCGTGCTAGCCAAGCTAACTTCCCAAGGGAATAGAATTACTGCTCTAGAAGCCAGAGTATCTGACGTAGAGGATGGGAACTAGACCATGGCAGCGTCCATTCGTTTACATGACCTTCTGGTCGCTAACCTACAAGAACAGATAAATGATCTTGAAAACTGCAGTCGACGTAATTTGCATTTGATCGGTCTGCCTGAAGAGGTTAAAGCTACAGCATTGCATGATCTAGTATCAACCTGGCTTCCTAAATCCTTGGGACTGGTATTTCCAGGTGGAACTAGTAATTGAAAGAGTACATCGTATCGGTCAACCTCCCACCTCCAACACCTCTCGTCCTAGAGCTGTAATCTTCAAGATCTTCAACTATTCTGATAAAGTTCAGATCCTGGAAGCATACAGGAAGACTTCATCTCTTTCCTATAACAATCATAAACTGTTATTATTTCAGGATTTTTCTGCAGCGGTGTTGGCCAAGCGGTGCCAGTTTTCTGAAGTCTGTATTGAGCACCACACCAAACGGGTGAAATTCCTGGCAAAGCGGAGAATCTCCCATGAGCGTCGTTCTTATTTTTTTGACACCCCGATGCTGATGTATTTAATGGTTTTTTGGGCGGGAAGATTCTCGCTAAGGAATTTACGGCCACCTTTCCAACCCGAAAGCGGCAAGGCTGCAAAATTTACTTGATCAATTCCATAAGGCATCTGGATTTCTAATTAATCAGCTTAAAACTGAGGCGTTCACAAGGGGGTTAGTGGCTGCGCTCTCACGGATGTGAATATATGAAAGAAAGAGAAACACGATATGTGTAATATGTCTCTTAAAGCTTATTTTTTATAAAATGAAGGCCGCAAGGGGCTACTTACATTTGGTAGGGGCTTTTTCAGCTAGCCCCAAAGTATGCGCTTGGGTGATATAATCCTCGCCTTAAAGATTTCTTTGGCAGCACTATGTAGTATGGGTTTCTTCAGTTAGCCCCAAGATGTGCATTTAGGTGGTATAATCCTTGCCTTGGAATTTCTTTAGCAGCAGCCTTTGGAGCAGTCTGGAGTGTCCTCAGTTCCTTTTTGGTGAGCAGTGATAGAATTGCTCACTCCTTAGCGCATAGGTGGTATAATCCTTGCCTTGGAATTTCTTTAGCAGCAGCCTTTGGAGCAGTCTGGAGTGTCCTCAGTTCCTTTTTGGTGAGCAGTGATAGAATTGCTCACTCCTTAGCGCATAGGTGGTATAATCCCCACCAAGGATATAGTGGTGCCTGACAAGGTATTCTGTTTTGTAAATTAAAAAAGTCCAGAAGCAGGATAAAATAGAGGAAGCCTTGGCAAGTGGTTCTGCTGCTACATCTACAATAATTTTGTTTTAAAAAGGACTTTTTTTATTTTTTAATTTATTTATTTTTTAAATTGGTTTTAGCGCTTTTATCCTACCCCTTTTGAATTTACTCTTAAAGCTGAGGCGCTCCCCATCTTCCCTCATGCTAAACAAGGTTGGAACGGGATGTTCCCCTTTAAATGGACTCAATTCCCATATCTGAAGTACCTGGGCCTTGTTGTTCCTACAAATTTGGCACATCTCTATAAATTGAATTTTACTCCACTGTTACGTCAAATGGAGAACTCCTTTCAAACCTAGTCCAAATTTAACCTTTCCTTTTTGGGTAGGTGTCACCTTTACAAAATGGTTTTGTTCCCTAAACTACTGTACCCTATTCAAATGTTGCCTATTGCCTTGAGAAAGGTGGATATCCAATAGCATAATAAATTACTCCGTAAAATTTTATGGTGCAACAAAAAGGCCAGAATTTTGATGGCTAAACTTCAGCAGCCAGTTCATAATGGAGGTGTGAATCTCCCGAATTTGTTAGATTATAATTTAGTGTCCAATAATCGTTTTACGCTGGATTGGGTTCGCCGCTGCTCCCGCTTCACTAATGTATCCTTGGAGCAACAAATGTCTCCACACAGAGCCAGCCTTAAGTGTTCTGGCGCCCTGTGCGGACTACTCCTCTGGCTCCCCCCATCCCCCAAAAAATCTTCTACTATTAAAGATAGTTTATGTGCAAGTGCAAACAAGTACAGTAATATATAACTGGTGTTGTGGTTGTGGCCTGATTCTAACTTTAAATTATTTAATTAAGGTAATCAGGGAACCTTAATAACAACAATAAAATTTATTTAATCTATATACACTCTGTATCTTGATATACAAATGGTATATAATATGAGGTATTCCAGTTGATCATATGGTGAGAAATACTTAAATACTGTGGTGAATGGTAATTATACTTTAATGATCAGCAGAATTAAAATCACACACCAGTCTTAACAGATTGCAATAACATAACAATAATACTTAGCTTCAGTAGATGGTCAGCTTACAGAGATGATGAAGAAACCCAGCAAAACAATATCAAGTGGAACTCCGTTGGTCATAACGACTACTTGATGAAACGTTGGAAGGATTCCGGTCTATAACCCAGGGCGCTTACAAACAGGTGAAGCCCTCTGGATCCAGGCACCATCAAGCCCTGGATTGAAGTTCCACTAGCATATGGTGTATGGTTCTTTTTAAGGTGTTTTTTACTATACTATTGATAGGTTGCTATGTAAATAGCAACCGTATCAATGGTAAACTAGTAACAGTTTTTTCGGTTGAAAGGTGCACAATATTTCGGTTGTAACCATGCACACCGGAATCACTAACACATCCTATACCTACACACATGTGAATAAAAAACAAAATGTGCCTCTGCCTATATGTAACTAAGCAACACCAATAACACAAGAACTGGCTGTTATCGCCTCAGGCTAGGATAGCTTGTATAGCAACTTTGTTGTTGTTGTTGTTGCTGGGATCCTAGGACAACTATTGACCAGTAGGTCAATAGTTCAGCCTTTATATTAAATTAATTCTGCTGTCATTCTGCTGTCTATGACGTAAATCATAAAATGGGAAAATCATTTTCATAACAAACCACCTGTTGGTTTTCGTCATAGAGCACCATTCATATCATGCATTGAAACTTTTCCTATGGGCAAAGACCTTTTACATATGACACGCTTCATGACACATTGAATACATGAGAGGCATAGGTAAGCAAGAACACAAATTACAATAAACATTAGCATCCAGTGTACCACAATTCTGCCTAATTTTCCAAACCAGCTGAATAGTCTCTGATCTGGAGGCTCATGGAGCTTCTTTTGTATATCTACTATTTTAGATAAATCATGTGATATTGCTCCAGCATTATTTATGATGTAAGTACAGCATTCGTTACCAACTAAACCACATACACCTCCCTTAGCTGCTAAAAGATAATCTAGGGCTAACCTATTCTGCAATGCAACTGCCCTAATTTGTATTTGCTCCTGAGATAATTTATTGATTGAGTCCATTGTAGAGTTTAAAGCTTCATCAAATAATTTATACAGTGTTTCCAATCTATTAAAAGCCCAATAAACACCATATGAAGGGAATACTATTCCTGAATTCGCTTCTATATCCCCAATAAAATTAGTCCATCTACGATTCCTAATTCTACCAGCAGAAAACTCATTTACTCTGCGTATTGCTGGAATAATTGAGCCAATATAACATTCCCCTTCCCAATACTGTGGTAACCATCTGTATGCCCAGTTTCCACACAGAAAATATACATCTCTAGGGAGAACATTGTAACTGTCATCAGGAGGTCCACTAAAGCATGTGTCCATCATATGGGCTATAAAAGGAAAGTTCAGTCTTTTTATTATGCCACCGGTTGGAGTTTTTATAATCTTTATAATGGGAGTGGATTCATTGACTATTATGTTCCAATGATCAGCATTACCATGACCCTTTATCCAAGCAGAGCTGCAATTTGAATGGCCCAATTGGGTAGCATTATTCCCATTTGTACTTGAAGTGACACAAACAGTTCCTTCTTTTGGGATATTCAGAATACGCAGTCTCTCAGTAGAATGTGGCATCCCCTCTTCTCTGTACCAGCCGAATCCAGTTGTATTGATTCGTTTCAAGTCTTCCAATGTCCACGGAACACCGATAAATGGGTATCCACCTTCCTCACTGAAGGAAATGGCTCCACATATCCAACATTCAGTGCTATTTGATATTCCTGAGTATCTCGCCAGTAAATTCATATATGAATTTGATGACCATGGATCCATTGGATTTAAATCGCCACAAGCCTGTTGGAAGGAAAGAAGACAGGGTGAGCATCTCCTCTTAACAAAACAGCTTTAGTATCACCAGGCCCATCAGCTATTACTTCACCTGCCTGTCTATTTTGTTGATTACCAGCTGTAGGGAGGACCCAAACTTTGGAACCTGTTTGCATTGGGCTACTTTTATCCCATGTGATCAGGAGTGGCTTGGGTATCCAGATTGATAGAATGCCCAACTCTGTTCCTAATGTTAAAACCCCTGATGATTCCCGAGTAAGTGACGCTTCCCAAAATTCAGATTTTGTGTTAACATTCCCTAAAGTCATCCACTCATTCTTACATAACTCATCAGTCAGTTGGAGAATCACTTCTGTCCCTTCAGGTACCTGACCACCTATAGATAATTTACATGTTAGCCATTCTCCTCCCTCTTCTACCTTGATCACATTTTGAGTGTTAACCCTGAATTTGTTTTTTCCCACATGTACAGGAAGTGTCCCTATAAATTTCAGTCTTAGTGCTACTGTCAGCATATCTGCTTTACCAGTCAGTCTTTCATAGGGTGAAAACCTTCCTATCGGTCTGTTATTTAATATCATTACTGCTTGTGGAAGTACCCGATCCCACCCTCTCAGTGTTTTGGTTGGGGTCAGCTTGCGAATTTGCTCTTTTAGAAGCCCATTGCACCGTTCTATCAACCCTGAGGCTTGGGGATGATAGGGGATGTGATATATCCATTGTGTCCCAGAGTCTTGAGCCCACTGCTGGATGAGCTGTCCAGTGAAGTGAGTTCCATTGTCAGTCTGTATTTCTGATGGTAGTCCATAAGCAGTGACTATACTTTGTAACATTTGGAGTGTTGATGCTTGATTGGCATGTTTACAAGGGAAAACCTTTAACAGTCCTGAAAATGTGTCCACTGCAGTGCAGCAGTATATCAGTCCTCCTCTTCCTTTTGGCAATGGACCGATATAATCTAACTGCCAAATTTGTCCAGCTTTTTTACCTCTATTTAAATGTCCATGAGCTTGCTTAGTTAGAGGCCATTTTTTTATTTCACTGCAGGTAGGGCATGCTGCTTGTGCTTGTGTAATCATCTCAAAAGTAATTGGATATCCTCTTGTTCGTGCCCACTCAAGTGTGGCTGCATTTCCTCTATGGCCTGCCATGTCGTGGGCCCAAGCTGCCAACCTTAATAGTACTGGATCCACTGGGTCTGCATTTTTTGCTTGATGTACTCTTGTTAATTTGTCAGCCGTGTTGTTAGGATTTTCATTTCCTAAAGTCTCTTTCATATGAGCACTTACATGACCCATATGGATTATACGGGTGTTTGATGTATTCCAGATCTTCCCCCACAGCTCTTCTCCACCCCACACTGGTTTACCATGAATAAGCCACTTATTAGCTTTCCAAGCGGGCATCCAGGTTGTACACGCTTTGTATACTGCCCAGCTGTCAGTGTAGATGAAGATCTGATGATCTTCTGTTTCTTCAAGCAACATTGATACGGCAACCAGTTCAGCATATTGACTTGAACCTCCGTTTCCTTTTTCTTGAAGAATAAGTTGTTGTTTTGGGTTGTATGCTACAGCAGTCCACTTCCTTCCTTTGTACGTCAGGACAGCTGACCCATCTGTAAACCATGCGGTAATTCGCTGGTCCTCATTCAGTTGCTCATAAGGTGGAGCTGATTTGATTGGAGAAGGCTGTAGTATTGGTACCTCTCTGAAAGTGGGGTGCGATAAGGTTTCATAAGTCACTAAACCAGAGAGAAGTTTTGTTAATTCTTTAATTTCGCCTGCTTTGATTCCACCTCTTTCTTGTAAGTACCACTTCCACTTCATCAACGTCTGGTTTTGTGCCACAGCTGTCTTTAATGGTAGTCCATCATCACGCACCCAGCCTACAATAGGCAAATCAGTCCTTACACTTACTGGGCTTGTTCCGGTCATAGGTTCCACATGTTGTAGGGCCAGGTAGGCAGTCAGTAGATTTTTTTCTAATGGAGTATATCTCTGCTGAGCACCTGTCAGTTGCTTTGACCAGAAACCAATGGGAACAGCTCTTTGACCTTTTTCTTGGTGCGGCTGCCACAATCCCCAAGATGCCACATTGTCAGTTACCATAACGTCCAATTGAAATGGAGCTCCTGAACGAATAGGTCCCAGGCCTTGATGCTGTATAATCGCTTCCTTTGCTGCAACGAATGCTGTATGTTGTTCATGTCCCCATGCAAAAGTAGACTTTTTCCTAGTAACATTGTAAATAGGACGCAACAAAAGTCCAAGATGTGGAATGAAGGCTCTCCAATATCCCACAGCCCCCAAAAACTTTTGGGCTTCTTTGATTGTAGTAGGCTCAGGTGTATTCTGGATGGTGTCCAACACGGGCTGTGGTATTTTACGCACAGGACGTGTCCATAGCATACCCAAGAATTTTACCTCTGTAGCAGGTCCTTGTACTTTGTCCTTGTTGATAGCCCAACCTCTTCCAGTCAAATGATTTACCAGCAATGGGAGTGCTTCTTCAACCTCCTCCTTAGTTCCTGTAAGCATGATATCATCTATGTAATGGAATATAGGAGTCTTTAGGGTTAATGTGCTTAAGTCTCTTGCTATTAATCCATGACAGATGGTAGGAGAATGTAGATATCCTTGTGGCAGTACTTGAAAGGTATACTGTCTTCCCTCCCAAGTAAAAGCAAACTGGTCCTGTGACTCTGGTGCAATGGGGATCGAAAAGAAGGCATTCGCTAAATCGATTACCTGTTTGGCTATTTTTTCAATCACAGTGACAATATCCGGGACAGCTGCGCTCAAAGGAGGCGCTACCCTGTTTAATCCCCGATAATCTATTGTCAAACGCCAAGAGCCCTCAGACTTTTTAACAGGAAACACGGGCGCATTAAAAGGGCTAACAGCGGGTCGCACTACACCGGATTCGAAAAGTTTAGCAATAGTTTCACTAATCTCTTTTTGTCCCCCAGGAAGTCGGTATTGCTTCAAGCAAACCGGCATATCTGGGGGAGGAATCACCACTGGTGTCCACTTTGCATGTCCCCGCACAATATCCTTGACTGGTCTAAGGTAATATGGCTTGTGCGGAAACCCGAAAGTAAATACCCCCCATTGTGTCTGAATACTTTGTCCCATAAGAACATCAATTCCCAAAATGTTGTCTGGCAATTCTGTAACCAAGACATTTGCTTTAAATTTGGGGCCTTTGTTTATGGATAGTGATACATTAACCTGTACTGCTTTTGTAATCCTCCCACCCAAACCTTCCACCCTCACTATGGGTCCTGACAGTTTTGAAGGATTACCATGAAGTACACTTACTTCTGCCCCAGTATCTACCAATGCTAGTACCTGGGTTGCTTCCCCCCCCCTTCCCCACCAAACAGTTAATGGTACATGTGGGCGACGATCTCCAGCAGATACTGATGATACATGTACTACCGGAGATCTGCCTTCTTGTCAATATTGTGTTACATCTGCCCAATTAGTCTGTTCGTGAATCAGCAAGTCATCTGTAGGGTAAAGGGGTTTTGTCTGTACGCTATTTGTATCTTTGGTCTTAGCGGTTGCGATTATGTTATGTGGGTGATGTGTTTTATTTTTCTGTGTTTGAGATTGTGTGTTGTCTTGTGAGGTCTCAGAGGATAAAATATCTAGTAAATATATTTCCTCAAATGTGTCAATGTCACCCATTTTCTGCACCTGCATATTTTTCTGCACATTGCCTTTTACAACCTCTTTCCATTTTTTCAACATTTCAGTGGTTGTAATACCATTTATTTCCTCTCGGGGCACCCCAGCTTTTAACAAATCAATCCACATTTGTTTTCTAGAAATCTTAATCCTTCCACTAGGTGTCACTCTCCCTGTTACCTCTCCTGATTTGTTTGCTTTAAACACACCCTTCTTAGGCCTCATTTCTTGTTCTAATTCTCCCACTTCAGCTAATAATGCAGTTATTTGATGTACTTTTCCAGCACTCCCCAACCCACTAAGCAATGACAACAGAGAAGGTCTCATAGCCAGTGGTGCAGTTTTTAAGAAACGTGATCGCATACTAGTTGTAAAATCTTCCATATCTGGTCCCTCCCAGTTATCAGTATCCATACCAGCAACACAACCCATAATCCTTACTCTATTGATAGCTTCTTTTATTGTAAACCAAGGAGTAGTAGGTTCAATATCTACATGGGAAGGGAACACTTGTAACATAGCATGGCGAACCATATCTAGCATAGGAAAATTCCCTTTAATCTCTCTAACTTTCCTCAAAACCTGTCGAACCTGTGGATGGAGAGAAATCTGACCCATAGAAACTGCTTCTGTGGCATTCAACATTACGCTATCTGCCCCAGAGTCCCAGAGTCTAAGCAGCCATTCTCCAATGCTCTCATCCACACTCTGCTTAAAATTCTTTGCCAGTTCGGTTAATTCAGTTTGAGTATAACCACGCACAACCTCATTCACTTCATCACGTGCAGTTTCACGCATTCCTAGATTCCCATCAGGGTCTCTGTGAATCTTAAGTTTCCGTTGTTGAGTTATTATTGGGCGGGCCTTTTGCTTTTCATTCTCACTATCAGAAACAATAACATACTCATTCTCCTCATCTGAGGAAGACATAAATGATTCCTCATCCCATCCACAATTCATAACCATTGCCTTAACTTTAGTGACTGGCATAGGTTTTTTACCTTTCTGGTATCTCTTTTTATTAATTTTGTTTACAACTAAAGTTGCACACTTATCTTCCAGCTGTGTAGCTCGTGCAGCATTGCTATGCATACATTCTTTAGTCATTATCAATTCATCTTGCACAGATTGAAACTTACTTTCTAACTCTAACCTCTTTTGCACTTCTCTCTGCAATGCCTGCATAATAATCCATCCTGTCTCACTCGCAGCCTTTCGCTCATTTTTACCATACACACTCAGATTCAACCTTAAAGCATGGTTCCCCAACTCTGTCCCAGTCTCAGGGTATATTGGGCCGGCATATTTAATCAACTCTTGAGCTACAGACTGCCAACAACCGAAACTAGCCCACTCAGGAATAGTTCCATACTTAGACCGTTCTTGCCTTCCCACAGCTGGTGATCTCTTTTTAAACAAAGCAAACATCTTAAACTAACACACCGTAACAACGAGCAATTATTACTGCAAAACAAAAACTCTCCCAACAATCAAGTGGATCCTGCCGACTACGCTAATTGTTGTGGTTGTGGCCTGATTCTAACTTTAAATTATTTAATTAAGGTAATCAGGGAACCTTAATAACAACAATAAAATGTATTTAATCTATATACACTCTGTATCTTGATATACAAATGGTATATAATATGAGGTATTCCAGTCGATCATATGGTGAGAAATACTTAAATACTGTGGTGAATGGTAATTATACTTTAATGATCAGCAGAATTAAAATCACACACCAGTCTTAACAGATTGCAATAACATAACAATAATACTTAGCTTCAGTAGATGGTCAGCTTACAGAGATGATGAAGAAACCCAGCAAAACAATATCAAGTGGAACTCCGTTGGTCATAACGACTACTTGATGAAACGTTGGAAGGATTCCGGTCTATAACCCAGGGCACTTACAAACAGGTGAAGCCCTCTGGATCCAGGCACCATCAAGCCCTGGATTGAAGTTCCACTAGCATATGGTGTATGGTTCTTTTTAAGGTGTTTTTTACTATACTATTGATAGGTTGCTATGTAAATAGCAACCGTATCAATGGTAAACTAGTAACAGTTTTTTCGGTTGAAAGGTGCACAATATTTCGGTTGTAACCATGCACACCGGAATCACTAACACATCCTATACCTACACACATGTGAATAAAAAACAAAATGTGTCTCTGCCTATATGTAACTAAGCAACACCAATAACACAAGAACTGGCTGTTATCGCCTCAGGCTAGGATAGCTTGTATAGCAACTTTGTTGTTGTTGTTGTTGTTGGGATCCTAGGACAACTATTGACCAGTAGGTCAATAGTTCAGCCTTTATATTAAATTAATTCTGCTGTCATTCTGCTGTCTATGACGTAAATCATAAAATGGGAAAATCATTTTCATAACAACTGGAAACAATGGAAACAATAATATACATTAACCCCTTCGCGACCTTTGCCGGTTCAGGACCGTCATGACACGAAGGTCACTAAATGACCTTTGACGGTCCTGAACCGTCAAAAAGTAAAATAAGCTTAGAAAGTGATCAACGATCACTTTCTTCGCTTAAACGGCGTTACTGTAATGCCTCGATGTCGAGGCATTCAGTAACGCCGAGATCGGCATCGGGGGCCATGTCTGGCCCCTCCCCGAGGCGTCAACGCCCGTTTTAAAAGCGTTTAGGAGGCGATCGTTGATCGCCTCCTAAACTTAAATGGTGTCGCTGGAATGCCTCGATCAGGAGGCATCCAGCGACACCAAACACTTACCTCTGGGTGGGCTGTGACCGCTCCGGAGAGCGGTCACAGCCGCAGCTGCCGGTGTTCTTCGCCATCAGCAAGATGGCGGCCGCTCTGTAAAAGAAACAAACAAGTTTTTAAAGTTTGCTAGATGGTCTAGAGAACTCTGGCTCCACTTGCAGGTTGAATACAGGTACTGCATTCAACCATGCAAGTCAATGGAGCCCAGCTTTCTAATCACAATGTGATTAGTAAAATATTCAAAAAAAAAAAAAAAATATGGAAAAAATTAAAAGTGCTAACATTTAAAAATAATTATGCAGTGATGTCACTAGATGAACCATCCAGCAAAATGTGTAAAAAAATATAAAAAATAAAAAAAGTATTAAAAAAATTAAATAAAAAAATAAAGTTTATTATTTTGAGCAAGTGCTAAAATTTCTCAAAAATCTCAACAAAGAGTTAAAATAAAAGCACTTCAAATACCCAAGGGGTGTCTAATATAAAAAAAAAATGGCTGATGGGGTAAATTGGAGTGGCTGAGCTCAAAGATAGGGCATAGGTACAGACTTTCCATAATGGACAAAAAAAGCGCACTTCCCAAATGTGGCATTTTAAATCTCAAACAACATGACAAATCCATGCATGTCGGGTATCACTGCACTCAGGAGATGTTCCTGAACACACATTGGGGTGTTGTTTGACAGTGGCATATACCAGGACCTGTATATCTATAACTAAAGTACAATTTGTGTGAAAAAAAATAAAAAAAAATTACTATTACAAAGTTTGACAAAGTGTAGTTGTATAATTGGTGCATGGAAAGGGTTAAAATAACAGCATTTGGAATATTAGTTTTCAAAAATATATGGTTTGACAGGGTTAAATTGAGTTAACCGGCTTCAAAGATGTTCCAAAGAGGAGATGGAGGCAGAATGACCAGATTTGTTAAAAAAGATTTGGAAATCATAAAACGCTGCTTGTACTTATTGCCCTATAACTTACAAAAAACAGCAAAAAAACATAAAAACATTGGGTATTTCTAAACTCAGGACAAGTAGTAGAATCTATTTAGCTAGTTTTTTTACTTGCTTTTTTATAGTAAGTAAGATGATACGATCAAAATAATGGTATCTGAAGAAAGCCCCATCTTGTCCTGAAAAAAACAATATATAACTTATGTGGGTACACTAAATGGGTGAGGAGAAAATTACAGCTGAACACAAGCACCACAAAAGTATTAAAACAGCCTCGGTCCCACAGGGTACAAAACGAAAAAGTAGCCCGGTCCTTAAGGGGTTAAATACAAGAAAAAAACAGCTAATCTGCTGTAACAAAAATTTTTTTTTAAATATTGAAAAACTTGGACCCCAGAAAGCATTTTCTTGGGCCCCGCTCTATGCTCCCTAGCATGCAATCACTCCATTGGCTACCACACCAAAAAAATTTTTGCCACACTGACTGCAGATTAGGGGAAGACTGTGAATTCCCCTGAAATCATTTCCAGTCCCTTTGTCCCTCATTCACTAAGCCATAGTTCTCCTTTCCTTCCTCCCTGTGAACTATAGATCAAACACATATAAACAGCACTTGCATGTATAGATTACATACAAACCCTATATTTGAAGGTATGCATAAATGATGTATGGAAACATAGCTTATCAGTTATAGATCAACAGAATCAACACAAAAACCAAGCTTTGCAGGTATAAATCAATTGAAAATCACATGTTAACTCAGCGTTGAAGGTATAGATCAAATAAACAGAATCAGACATACAAACCCTCTATTTGTAGGTATACAATAATAATGTATGAAAACAGAGGGTACCAGATACAGATCAACAGAATAACACACACCCAGCTTTGCAGGTATAAATCAATTGGAATTCACATATAAACTCAGCATTAAAAGGTATAGATAACCCCCTAAATGACAGCATAGATCACAGGTTGCACACCCCAAAGCCAGCCCTGGTGTCCACATTGCCCACATAGAACCTGATCAGGCTTGCCACTGTGCCCCAGAAATGCCTTATACCCCCTATATGCCACTGTGCCCCATGATATGCCTTTTGACTCATAGTCAGACCTAGCTGAGGTCTGATTATAAGACGACCCCGATTATAAGACAAGGGGTATTTTTCAGAGCTCTTCCACACCGACAGCCAAACACACTCACTAGGACAGGCTCTGCCACACCGACACCCAAACACCAGGACAAGCTCTGTCACACACACCAGGACAGGCTATGCCACATTGACACCCAAACACACACACACACCGGGACAAGCTCTACCACACCAACACCAAACAAACATACATCAGGACAGGCTCTGCCACACTGAAGCATTAAAAATATATACTGCTTCGTCATTAACCGCCCCTTTTGTATTTTTGCCCCTTGTGTATTGATGCCCCAGACAGGCCCCCTTTACTATTGATTGTGTCCCTTGTGTTTTGCCCCCCCTTTGTGCATTTATGCCCCCACACCCTTGTGTATTGATCTATGTGATGCCCCAGCCAACCCCGTCCCTTGTGTATTGATGCCCCCACACCTTTTGTATTGGTTAATTTGCTCTGGAAAAAACCTCGTCTTATAATCGAGCAAATACGGTATTGCACACCTTGCAGAGGACAATGGTTGGAGACCCAGCTTTAAAAGAGGAATGTTGTAAATTGTAAAACATTGTGACATTACATTCCTATACAATCAAATTAACAGCCCTCATGCTGAAACTGGCCATACCTAGGGCCGGATTAAGAGCATAATGGGCCTGGTGCTGAGGATTTTGTTGGGCCTTTTTATTGAAATAAATAAAATAGGCAGGACAGACAGAATCATAACTCTTCAGCAATGGCGGCAAGGCCAAACTGGGAATGGAAAGCAGCCCTGGAAATATTTGGACAACAGCCCCATGTATTGTATCGTGTGGTCAAGCTCTTGTGCCCACACGCCACACTATCTAAGCCACACTATTTACCATCCAAATCGCTATACATTATTCTTTTTAAAAGTATATTAAATTGTTACATTACGATAACAGAATACCACATTATTATTAAAATCCCAGTGTTAAAAGCCCAAATAAGTACCTGGAAATGGACAGAATCTTAACTCCTCTGCATCCATGTGTACTGGATAAAGATTACATCAGAGCTCATCTGATGTATGAGATAGACTTTTATGTGATGGGATTGGGAGTACATCCATACACTAAAAAAGGTCATGATACACCTGAAGCCACAATATAATGCCCACTAATCCTTTTAAATAAAATATGCAGATTGAAATAGAGTAAATAACACAAAACCTTTACTTTTCCTCTAACAGATTTCTGGGCCTAGAAAGTTTTGTCCTCTGAAGTGACTACCTGGAAACAGATGACCAAACACACACACACACAACAGGACAGACTCTGCCACACCAACAGAACAGCCCCGGAGCATGAAATAGGTGTAGGGGCACCATGACCGGGTAAGGAACAAGGAGCACACCATGACCTAACAAAGGGTTAAGTGCTTGTTACATTTAAGCATCCTGTATAACTGTTTGCCCCCTGAGTGAACTTTTGCCCTCTAGTCTGAATATTCAGCGACAGGATGAAGGGGAGGGCACTGAGGTGCAAAAGCAAATAAATTTGGGAACCTATGCTCAGTTAAGGTCGTAGGTTTTAATAAGTAGGCGAAATTCCCACCCTCCCTTCCCTCTTTTTATTTACTGTCTATTGTGTGTGTGGCGTTTGGTATTATGTTATGGGCATTGTTCAAATGTGGTTGGCTGGTTCGGTGCTTGAGACAACTATCTAAGGTATGGTTGTACTCGTGGTGCACATGCCTAAGGGCGGAAGTACAGAACACTCCCTGGGCGCGTGCTCAGGTGATACGTTGGTTGGCGTGTGGTTGCTGGGCTTTGGACGCCGGCAGCCTCTACAAGTGACGTGGAGGATTTACGCCCTTACCAGCCTTATGGATCTAATGTGTTATACGGTTGGCGTTTTTAGCCAAGTTTGTGGTTAATTATGGATTTTAATAAACACGTTGAAGAAATATGATATAAGGAGTGTCACGGTTGGGGAGAATATTTTATGTTGACCGTGGCCAAATTTTATCCAAAATCGAATGATTAAATAAAGCATTTTATTTCACACACTGTGTTTATTTGTCTTATTGGGAATGGGGCCGAAGTTGACGATACTAAGGTCAAGCCAAACACACACACCAGGACAGGCTCTGCCACACCAACACCCAAACCCATACACCAGGACAGGCTCTGTCACACCCACACACACCAGGACAGGCTCTGCCACATTGACACCCAAACACACATACACATCAGAACAGGCTCTGCCACACTGAAGCATTAAAAAATATATACTGCTTCATCATTAACTGCCCTTTTTGTATTTTTGCCCCTTGTGTATTGTTGCCCCAGACAGGCCCCTTTTACTATTGATTGTGTCCCTTGTGTTTTGCCCCACCCCTTTGTGCATTTATGCCCCAACACCCTTGTGTATTGATTTATGTGATGCCCCAGCCAACCCCCTCCCTTGTGTATTGATGCCCCCACACCTTTTGTATTGGTTAATGTGATGCTCCCACTGCTGTGTGTATTACCCCCAGCCAGGGGTGTACCTAAAGTATGTGGCACCTGGGGCAGATCCTGTAGGCCCCACACACACTTTAAAACTGCATAGCTTCTATAATTATGCAAACATTGACAGTGGTACAGCATAACTGTTATCATTATATACTGAGGCACGCACTGATGGTGGTGCAGCATAACACCTATCACTATATACTGAGCCAAAAACTGACAGGGGTACAGCATAACACCTATCACTATATACTGAGGCACACATTGATGGGGGTACAGCATAACACCTATTACTATATACTGAGGCACACATTGATGGTGGCACAGCATAATCCCTATCAATATACATTGAGCCAAACATTGACAATAATGCAGCATAACACCTATTACTATATACTAAGCCAAACAGTGCCTATTACTTCAGTGTCTGACTCAGGGATGCACCAAAATGAAAATTCTGGACCGAAACCGAAAATTCAGCCTCACTTGGCCGAAACTGAAAATAATCCCCCCAATCTTTAAAAACAACAACAAAAAAAAACACTTATTAAAAGTAACACACCAAAATTAGACAAAACTAATTTTTTTAACAGCAATCACAAGCCTATTACACCCAGGCATACCCAGATTCCAGCATGTACTGGTTGACTTCGCATTATAGGAGTGTGATAATATTTATTAATATTGTCATTGATTTTTTCTGTCCAATTTTGGAGTGTTACCTACTTTTAATAAAAGGGTGGTTACACATCAAAATTGGACCAAAAAATCAATCAACCCCCCCCCCCACAATGTTAATATTGATTTTGTATTAACAAAACCCAGCCACCCCCCTCCCTTGAATACTGGTCCCCTATTTTTTTGGTAATACTTACATTTTGATTTTTTTCTTTTTTCCTGCTCTCCTCCGACGTGAAGATCCTCTCCTTGTCACGAGGAACTCTTCTGTAAGCCCCACCCCTCGAACGTTCAACGCAGTCGTTGTGCGGCCGTCTAAAGAAGTTAAAGCGGCGGGTGGAGGCGGTCTTACAGCCGCATGACGGCTGCTTTGAACTTCGCGACTGGGTGGCAGCTTTGAATGTTGCTAATGTGTAAACTCAGTCTAACACTAAACACATGTACATACACAAAAGCTCTTTCTCCCTCACATATCAGCTCAACACAGTTATCATCATTTTACATCTCCTGGAGCCCTGCTCTGAGCTCACACTTTGCTCACTCCACTGCATCACATAACGTAACTTAACAGTAGTGATGGGAAGTTCGGATAAGTAAAGTGAATGGGATCATTTCGAGTCACATTGAACCCTCCTGCCTGCCTACTCTAGTGATGTCACTGAAGGCAGAGAGTCGTTCAGAGAAGCCTTCAGAGTCGATTCTTTCAGAGATTTTAATCATTTAGAGAATGATTCAGAGAATCTCACTGACACCATACTTTTATAAATAAATACAGGATTGCTGTCCCCAGGATTAAGATTCCCTTTAGTTTGCCCACCTTTACCTCTAACTGCACCTTAAATTAACTTTATTACCAGATTATGTTCCGTGTGGAACTCACACCCCAATTGCCTCTGTCATAAGAAAACTTAAAGCAGGAGTAGCAAAACACATGTATTTTATTTTAAGAATGTGGTCCAAAAATACCCAGCAAGCTTTTTGAGTACCTAGGAAAGAGAGAGCTGTGTGTAGCATACAACAGCAAGGAAGCAGCAGAAAACGCATGATTTCAGCCACATTTTAAATGTTAGCGCTGTCTCTAGCATAATACAGATCGAATTGACAATTGCAACTGCAAAGCGAATACTATTGCTGCTTTGGGAAAGAAAATCCGGTACACTCTTACTTATGTCTTTTCCCATCCGCCAGTGGATACATTTGGAATCGTAAATCTTGTTTAACCACACCTCCCAGTCTTTTACAGTTTGCGTCTGGCTCACGCAAATGACGTCACAAGGTCGGAAGCCTGTGACGTTTGCACAGCTGGATGGTTAGTGTTTGCAATGCCAGTATTTTTACAGAGTACGCAGAAGACAGTAACTTATGAAAATATCGTTAACCGGCAGCTGGAAGGAGGGTCCCGGTTTAAGCATGTGCCAGGTTAGCCGCTTTGCTTCCTGGGTTTGTTTACGTTCATATCGATGCAGGTGTACATATATTTTTGGCTGGAGCTTGGAATAACGCATAATGTTGCATGATTATGTAGATTTGCTTTTTTCCTTTTCTATCATTAGGTGTGAAAGTATTGCTAATATAAGTCGCAATCATGTAAGAAAAGAGTTCTGGTCGAATTGCATATAAATGGCCACAATACAATGTTTTAGTGGAATGAATAGGGTGAATGCTAAAGTGTCTCTTTAGCTGGACACACAATCGGATTTTGGTATATTTAACTGTATAGGCAAAGGCAGCTATATAGATATTGCACTTTTATTTACATTTGAGAGTCCATTGCAATAGACATTCATACGGCAGACCTAGATATACAAATGAACTCTATCAAAGAAAAGTCCTCGACATATATACATGTTTAGAGTGTGTATTTGACACAGTCTGTGTAATACCAGTGACTTATTAATAAAATAAAATTATGCATATGGAAACGTTTTAAAAATGGTGGCATCCCCATAACAATCAGTTGACTGACCATACTAATTGGAGTATCCCTTTGATTGCTATAGTTATAAGATGAATTATCAACCTTTTGCCCAAGTACAACATCCGTTGTATTGAAGAAACGAAGACTATAAAAAAAAAAATATGAAAGCAACATGCAGTTCATGCCATCATCCACGGTGTTTATTTACCTGAACTACAATGTTCATGCAGCTGTAGGATGCTGGCTAAGTTGTAGGTCCACAGCAACTATAGCTGTACTTTTTCTGCTGTTTTTTTCTTTATTTATTGTTAATGTCACACTGAATGCTAATTCATTTAACAAGTATGGATGCAATAGTTTCGTAGTCATTTGTATTTTCTAGTATGATCACTCTTAGAATTAGTAACGCTATAACAGTAATTAAAAAACCTTACACAAAATACTCTCTCTCTTTTTTGCTTAATTAGAATTAGGCTATGAATCCATTTCATCATGCCTCAGAAGTTACTGAAGACTTCTCAATACATTGAGCTGGGCAGCTATCACTACTGGCCAGTCCTGCTCCCTAGGGGTATCAGACTATACAACTTTGAGCAGATTCCTGTATTCCTCAAAGACAATCCGTACATTACAGATGGATACAGAGCTTACCTTCCATCCAGGCTGTGTTTGAAAAGGTGAGTCTCTATAATGGACCAACCATGTGTCTCTAGGAATGAGAGGCAAGATTTGTCCTAATTCTCTTTCTTTTATGCAGGATTTGGTTTACTGGAGACAGTGGCATACATAGAGTATTTGGCACCTGGGGCAGATCCTGTATGTGCCCCCCCACACACACACACACTATCATAATATACTGGCACATACAGTAATAAAGTACAGCATAACACCTATCACTATACATTGAACTTCACATTGACAATGATTAATATTAATATACAGCAACATTAATTCTCATAACAGCAATCGCAATCAGAGCCAGCCTTAGGTGTTCAGGTGCCCTGGGCGAACTACTTCTCTGGGGCCCCCTCGACAAGAAAGGGAAAAAAAATCTTGTAACAAACAACTAGTTTTAATTATTGATTATTTATGTGCAAGTGAAAACAAGTACAATTATATATAGCTGGAAACACTGGTAACAATAATGTACCTTAAATACATTAAATATAGGGGGGTGAAAAATCTTTGTAACAAATTTTTTTTTCCTTTAAATATTGAAAAAAATGGGACCCTAGGCAATTATTTCCTTTGCACTCCCTCCACGCACCCTAGCATGTACTGTATTTGCTCAATTATATTATATGACGACCCTGATTACAAGAGGACCACCCAAAATCTGAATATTAGTTTAGAAAAAAAGCCTGAATATAAGATGACCCTATAGCTATGATTGAGAAAAATAATTTTTTATTTTTTATTTTTATTTGCCAACCTGCCCCCCAGATATTTTTTATACCCCCTATATTCCACTCTGCCTCCCTGATATGCCTTATACCCTCCTATATGCCACTCTGCCTCCAGAAATGCCTTATACCCTCCTATATGCCACTGTGCCCCATGATATGCATTTTAACCCTCTATATGCCACTGTGCCCCATGATATGCCTTTTAACCCTCTATATGCCACTCTGCCTCCAGAAAAGCCTTATACTCCTATATGCCACTCTGGCATATAGGGAGTTAAAATGCATATCATGGGGCAGAGTGGCATAAAGGGGGTATAAGGCATTTCTAGAGATAGAGTGGCATTAAGGGTGTTAAAAGGCTTTTCTGGAGGCAGAGTGGCATTAAGGGTGTTAAAAGGCATATCATGGGGCACTCTGCCTACAGAAATGCCTTATGCCCCCCATTTAACACTCACCCCCGACTTACCAGTGCTTCTGACTCCCTGGTGTCTAGTGGGAGCAGCGGGTGGACGTCTGTGCAATTCGCATAGGCAACTTCCGCTGCAGCTTCTATGACCCGGAAGGTCATGTGACGCCGGTCCTCTATCCTAGAAGCACCGGCAAAAGTGCTGGTAGCAGCAGGGGTTGTCTACATGCATTGCACAGACCTTCCCCGGCTGCCAGAGAGGAGAATTCCCAGCAGCATTGCAGGGAATTCTCCTCTGGCCGCCGGGGAAGGTATGCGCGTAGACAACCTCTGCTGCTAGCGATGCTTCTGCCGGGGCTCGGTGATAGACGCCCGGTGGAAGTGCCGGCAGCAGCGGAGGTTACCAGACAGGAGGATCCGGGTCCCCTGCAGCGCTTGCGGGCAGGGCCGGACTGAGACTGAAAAGCAGCCCTGGAAAAATTTGGAGACCAGCCTGTTAGAAAAATGTTTATGTTATCGTAAATATTATTGCTGTCAAAGACAAAAGAAAGCAGGGAATGTCTAGTCTATGATATATGGACGAGTTCACGCCGACATGTCTACTCTATGTTCTTATATATATATATATATATATATATATATGTGCAAAGGGTCAAGTCTAGGCCATTCTTAATTATGCAGCTTAAAGAAGTGTAACCTGCTTGAAAAGTAACCAATCAGAAAGAAGCATGCTATTAGAAGTAGATAAGATGCTATATAAACCAAGTAATCTTAATGTGTAATTAGACAACGCTTCGACTTGTGTGTTGTGTGCCTTGTCTCGATTATGCGCATGATCTAATTAAAGGAAACTCTTTCTGAGGAGAATTCGACCATTATTTCAACCAACATTTTGGTGCCCCCTGTGAGGAGGTTCTGACCGGAGACGGGGACGACAGTCCTGAGGAACTGCACCTCGAGAATCTGCATCTGGGGTAATATAAGTCCTCCAGCTAAGATTGCTGTTAAACAGAGGCACTTTGCGACATCGTCCCTGAAACCGGCAGCATCCTCCCGAAGATTTTTTACGGTCTTCTCTTCAGAAATGTGAGTAAGAAAAATATTTCTGGGAAATATTATAAGAGGTCAAAGTCTGTCAGGGACTACTGAAATAAATAACTGCGTATGCATTCGATAATAAGGAATAGTACTTGGAGTACTGAGGCTGATCAGGAGAAATGTGCACAGGTAGTTAGTCATTATTTTTGTGATAGCGAATTGTTGTTTGTAATTGTGACAATACTGTTGATGTTGGTTGCGGCTTGTATTATTGTGAAAGAGTATCACAAGACCTTAAAGAGAAGAGCTCTTATGGTCCAGGGACAGCTATACCAACCCATGTCACAAATCTTGTCTGAATGAATCTGTGTGAATGACTGTTCAGGAGTCCTTTACGGCGAACGAACAGTTAATAAGGTTGTTGTTAATACGCCCCCCGGCATTTGTGAGAAGCTCTCTGTGATCAAGTGCTGGGATTGCAAGTGAGCAACTTCGCTGCGAGAGTGATTTATCTGCCTTTACTGTCTAGGAACGGTATCTTATAAATACCAAGAGCTCTTTGTTTAACCCTGTCCAGATGTGGTATCTTATAAATACCGAGGTCCTTTGTTTAACCCTGTCCAGACGTGGTATCTTATAAATACCAAGAACTCTCTGTTTAACCCTGTCCAGACGTGGTATCTTATAAATACCAAAAGATTTTCCTTGTTTTCTGCTTTGCGGTGAGATTGTATCATGGGGAAATCCCACAGTAAGGGAAAGAAACAAAAGGATGAAAGTGTTTTCTTGTGGATAAAGAAGAAACCACTGAAAGAAGACAAACAGTTTATGTATAAACTTAATCAAGAAAATGTTTAGGCATAAATTCACATTGTTCAGGTATAGTGCACTTAAAAATAGAGGGTGAATCCCTCAGGTTTCGGATGGTTGGACCATCCTGGTAGAATCTAGACTCGGAGTGGTTGGACCACTCGGTGAATGTGTGGATTTAGAAGAAACTACGTAGTGACTAAATTATAACATTCCAAATTCTATACCATGTTTCCAGCTGGTTCCAGAATCTGTTAAATGTATGTCTTGTCTGTTATCTGTGATCGATCATAAATTATATGTAGAGTCGACATTAGAAAAGCCTTTTTATCTTTTTATTCTAATGCTTTTATGCTTTTTCCAGAATTAATTTAAATAAGGGTTAATAATTTAAAAGCTAAAATTTATAATTAGCACATATTTTGTTTTTAAGGTAATAAGATATCCTGTATACCTGTCTGTGGTTTTTATGATATATATTCTTGTTTTATTTTTTGTTCAAATTAATATGCTTAAAGTAACATTATAAGTAACGCACCTCCTTATGGAGTAATCAAGGTCAGATATATCCGTTAACCATGTGGGTACATAGAACATGAACAGAGGAGGATATTAAAAAAGCTACTGAGCATGTTAAAAAGCCAAAAGAGGATCCCCAACAGTTTGAGACTGATATCCGAGGGCTCTGTAACAGTTATCAATTAAATGGTAATGGTGAAGAAATAGAGAGAGTGTGTCGACGAATTTTGAAATCAGATTAGAGTTTAGTAGAACTGAACTGGAATGGGTCCGATAATCTAAATCCAAGACACCCACTCCCAGGGGACAGTGCTGATTTAAATAATCGATTAAATGTCTTTATAACTGCTTGCACAAACAGGTGGGCTTGTAGAACAAATTGGAGGGAGATAAATAGATAAGAGGAGCAGACGGTCGTACCGAGGTAGAAGAGGTAGAGGTGATAGATGGTCACAAGGATGTTATAATTGTGGAAAGGAAGGTCATTGGGCAAAAGAGTGTCCCGAGCCAGACAAGAGAAAGCAGAATTCCCCAGACCAATGACTAATACAGGAAAAAGAGACATTGGATCTCAGTAATGTTCATGATGTGTTGTTATTGTCAAACTTGCCTGAAATTGATTTAATTGTAAATAACAAACGTGTAAAATTTTTGGTTGATTCAGGGGCTTCGCGAACCCTATTGAATCATCCCACCTGCACGGGCATACAGAAAGGGACTGGTAAAATTCACATAAAGGGAGTAAATGGGAGGACACATACCGAAAGCTTATCTGTTCCCCTCCAAATACAATATCCAGAGTCTGGAAAAATAATTACCGCCAGTGTAATATTATCTGAGGTATGTCCCGTAAATCTTCTAGGAAGAGATCTGATTAGAGAGTTGGGAGTGCACATTGCACCCGTGGGAGACAAGTTTGATGTTACAGTGGGGGGAAGAAGAAATAACTATCAAGGACGGCATGATCATTACTACTATGCTTTAAACATAGATTTTACTGAAAATAAGGGAAATATAATACAGGCTTTAGAACTTGTACATAAAACATTCGAGATCTGTGATCATTTACAAGTTCAGCATTCAAATGATTTTCATTGTACAATGTATGTTAAGAAAACAGCAGGAGGAGACGAGTATTATGAATCTAAAAGATGAACAAAGTACTGTAATACAGACAGAATACTTTTACTGGACAAAGGACAGGGGGCATTATCTGGTATATTAACACCCCGAATAACCACACTTTTTGTCTCTGTGTAAACACTACATTTGTCTCTGTGTAAACAGCAAACTGATCAGTAGAAGTCTGTGGGAGATATGGTGTTGCGATGTGAGATTAATCACTCGTGGAAAAGAGATAAAGGAGATATTCAATGCAATACTGAAGTAAGAGAGGTAAATTATCTAATCATTTATTAGCCCAGGCGGCTGAGTTAACGGCTCTCATAGAGGCCTGCAAATGGGCAGTAGACAAACGGGTAAATATCTATACCGACAGTCAATATGTATTTTCTACTATACATGTGTTTCCACAACAATGGAAAAAAAGAGGTATGATTACCTCCACAGGGAAACCAATAAATCATAAAGCCCTGATTGAAGAACTATTAACAGTTATAAATCTACCAAAGGAAGTAGCTGTAATAAAGTGTGCAGCCCATACCAACAGCAAGGATCCTATAGCATTAGGCAATAACTGTGCAGATATTGAAGCAAAAAGAATTGCTCAAGAGATGTTTGCCATAATCACTAACGAGATACAAATTAATCACCAGGTTCTGTATGATATGCAGCAGGCTGCCCCTATATCTGAAAAACGATATTGGTGGTCTAAAAAAGCGACTCTATGTAAGAAAATGTTTCACATTACCAACAAACCAATATCGCCAAAATCATTGGTTCGCTATGCAGCCTTATTGAGTCATGGGCTGAGCCATGTCTCAACAGGAGGGATGGTAATAGATAGATAAGGTGTTCCAAAATTACTCTAAAAAAAAAAAAAGGGTTGGTAGAAAGAAACAATGGAACAATAAATAATAAATTAAAAAAGACCATGGCAGAAACCGGGAAGACTTGGGTTTCTTGCCTACCTATGGTAAAATTGAGTATGCGTATTACACCCAACAAGCAAGGTCTCACCCCATTTGAAGTAATGTACGGGAGACCCTATAGTTTGCCGCAGATATAGGTAAAAGAGGCAAGTAATGAAAAATAATTAACCCTAGCAGAATATATGGCAAAAATGTTGAATACCAGATCAATACAAACTGTTAATTCTCTTCCAGAAGCACAAGAGCCAATTCCTGAGAAATTGAGTGTTGGAGATTGGGTACTAATAAGGATAATCAAATGAAAGAATTGGTCATCACCGAGGTGGGAAGGATCGTACCAAGTACTACTAACCACCCCCACGGCATGTAAGATAGCTGAGAGGAGTTGTTGGATACATCAGTCGCACTGTAAGAAGGTAACACCACTTGCTGGTAGTCACTCATTAAGTCTGGGTACAAAGGGGGGTCCAGACGATAGGTTGGACTCGTCTCAAGCCAGTGAAGAAATCCATTCCCCGAACCCTGAGTTGACGGCCAGGTAGGATGAAGGGGTGGTGCCTGCTTATAGTTTATTGGGTAGTGACTGATGCTTTTACAATAATTCCTTATTCTAATGCTAATGCTAAGTGGGATCAAATGGGAAGATACCAAAGCACAAAATCTGACTTTCATTAGCAGGAGATAGTTCCATTGAAATTGATCTGTGTAAACTGATTCATTGTGAAAATATTGGGCAAGCAAGAAAATACGCTAAGGCCGATGTATATGTATGCTGGATGCCCGAAAAGCCCCCTGGAAAACGAAGTATAACATCATGTCTTGGTTGGGATTATGCTATGTGGACAACAGCTAGTCGAGATTGGGGATATGATACCCGGGGCAAGAGCGAGTAAAATCAAAACGAGATTATCTGTAAAAAGATTACAATCTGAATGTACCACCTATGATAATTGTAATAAATTACTATTTACTTTAAAAGAACCTATGAAGACGGATGAAAGACTATATACCATAGGCGCGTAGGTTTCTGATAATAAAGCTGTTAGATAAGACTTATACCCCACCTGGAAACGGAGCTTGTCATATATTGGACTTGTTTCCCAAGGTTAAGAGACCTGAATTACCTCTAACAGTGCAAATATATGGGGGAAATTACACCTGTATGAAACTTCAGGGTAATAGCAGCTATTTTTATTATAAAGATTTGTTTAATTCACTGTGTGTCGAGACTTTTTCCACAGGACTGAGACAGCCAACCCAGATGAGAGCAGATATTTGGTGGTTGTGCGGAGACTAACATCCTTATCAAATGAATTTGCCGAGAATGCAGGAATACATAATGTGTTCACCTCTTGGTTAGAAGGATGGTTCGGGCGATGGTCGGGAATGATAATGTCCGGAATAATTACTATCACTATAGTATCCGCAGTATTGATATTCGGAGGATGCTGTTTTATTCCATGTTGCAGAGGATTTTTGAATAAGACAATTGATAAAGCTGTAAATCAGACTATGTACTCCCAGATCAACAAAGAAGATTGTGATCAATTATTAAAAGTATCTGAGACTCTACATATTAATGACGTTATTGACATGAAAGATGAATTATCAGTGCTAATGACGGATACTGAAGATGAAGAGTCTGATATTGAATAATATTTTGATAAACAGGAGGGAAATGTTAGAAAAATGTTTATGTTATCGTAAATATTATTGCTGTCAAAGACAAAAGAAAGCAGGGAATGTCTAGTCTATGATATATGGACGAGTTCACGCCGACATGTCTACTCTATGTTCTTCTATATATATATATATATATGTGCAAAGGGTCAAGTCTAGGCCATTCTTAATTATGCAGCTAAAAGAGGTGTAACCTGCTTGAAAAGTAACCAATCAGAAAGAAGCATGCTATTAGAAGTAGATAAGATGCTATATAAACCAAGTAATCTTAATGTGTAATTAGACAACGCTTCGACTTTTGTGTGTTGTGTGCCTTGTCTCGATTATGCGCATGATCTAATTAAAGGAAACTCTTTCTGAGGAGAATTCGACCATTATTTCAACCAACACAGCCCCATATAGTTTATCTCACGGTCAAGCTCTTATACCCACACGCACCCCTTATACATACCCGCGTCACACTATTCGCCATTCTTTTTATCTCATTATTTGTATTAAAATGCCAGAAAGCAAAAGTGTTAAAAGGCCCTAATAAATTAAATACATTACACATAATGGGATCAAAACATTTGCTACTGCGAACATTTTTAGATGAAAAAGTTCCATTTTATTCAGTGGAACAAAACACTGATCACATTATTCTTCACGATATTCTGGTAAGAAACTTTTTTATTTCTTTATTAATTCATGTAGACTATTTTTTTCCATATTTAATAAAAGCTATGATTGAGACATGTTTGGTTTTTATTTCCTTTCATTTGACAACCTACCCCCGAGTTATGCACCTCTGCCCCCAGGCTTGCCACTCTGCCCCCCTGATATGCCTTCTAACCCCCTATATGCCACTCTGCCATATAGGGGGTTAAAAGGCATATCAAGGGACAGAGTGGCATATAGTGGGTATAAGGCATTCTGGAGGCAGAGTGGCATAAAGGGGGTTAAAAGGCATGGGGCACTCTGCCTCCAGAAAAGCCTTATGCCCCCCTATATGCCACTCTGCCTCCCCGATATGCCTTATACCTTCCTATATGCCACTCTGCCCCATAATATGCCTCAACCCTCCTATATGCCCCTCTGCCCCGTGATATGCCTTTTAACCCCCTTTTTGCCACTCTACCTCCAGATATGCCTTTTGACCCCCTATATGTCACTCTGCATCCAGAAATGCCTTATACCCCTATATGCCACTCTGTCCCATGATATGCCTTCTAACCCCCTATACGCCATTCTGCCATATAGGGGGTTAAAAGGCATATCATGGGACAGAGTGGCATATAGGGGGGTATAAGGCATTTCTGGAGGCAGAGTGGCATATAGGGGGACACACTTACATACACACACATGCCGATTTTTTTTTTGTTTTTAACAAATACAAAAAAATATTATACAGTACAAAAAATACATTGGTTTACTGACCTTCCACTTCTCTTGACTTCCGTCCTCTGGTAGCTGCACACTGTTCTCCTCTATGCTGACAGGATGTCACTGACCTGACATCCGGTGCTGCAGCAGTCTGAGTGCGAGGGGGCGGAGCTTTCACCCCTCACGCTGCTCCCATCACTATGCAGCCATCAGACTGCTGGGAATGTAATCTAAACGGCCGATGCGTGCTGATGCCGCCGGCCGGAGCTACTTTAACACTTTTTTTTTATTTATATGGTAAGCTGGATCGGCTTGCCATATAAAGTAAAAAAAAAAAGTATTAAAGCAGAGCCGGCCGGCGGCATCAGCACGCATCGGCCGTTTAGATTACATTCCCAGCAGTCTGATGGCCGCATAGTGATGGGAGCAGCGTGAGGGGTGAAAGGTCAGTGCGAGGGGGCGGAGCTTTCACCCCTCACGCTGCTCGCATCACTAGACGGCCATCGCACACGGCTGCTGGGTGCTGATGCTGGCCGGCCGCATCAGCACCCAGCGGCCGCTTTGATTAGATTTCGGGCAGCCTGGGGGCCGAGGGAGGCCTTCAATGCCATTTGCAGCCGCTCAGCAGCTGTCTTCAGGGTTAGTCTGCCGGCCGCCCAGCCCACGGACCTGCCGGCCCACCGGGAAATTCCCCGGTATCCCTTGGGCCAGTCCGGCCCTGCTTGCGGGGGATCTGGATCTATTTGAGGTCTGATTATAAGAAGGCCTCGGTTATAAGACGAGGGGTATTTTTCAGAGCATTTGCTTTGAAAAAACCTTGTCTTGTATTCAAGCAAATATGGTAATTACTCCCTCCGCTCCCACTCAGATCAAATAAACAACACATGTAAACAACACTTGCGTGTATAACACACAAATCCGGCTTTGCAGGTATAGGACAACTGGAAATCACATATAAACTCAGCATTAAAGGTATAGATAAAAACCTAAATTACAGGCATAGATCACAGGTTGCACACCCCAAAACCATCACCCAGATTACAGCCCAGCCTGAGCCATTTTTGTCCCCAACAGCCCAGCATGTGCCAACTTTGTCCCATAAACACCCTGCCCGTGACATCTTGGTCCCCAAAGCTCAAACACCCTTCTTGTGCCATTTTTGCCTTTCCCCAAATCACTTATACATCTATGATACACCCACAACACTTATACAGTCACTCATTTACACAATTCCTTCACACAATTATTCATTCTCTCACTCATTTACACAAATCATTCTCACAATTCATTCTCACCATTCATCCACACATTAATTCATTCATTCTCTAATTCATTCACACAATTCATCCACACAATTCATTGTCTCCCACATTCACACAATTCATACAGACATTAATTTATTCTCTCACACATTCACACAATTCATCCATACACCAATTCATTAATTCTCTCACTCATTCACACAATTTTTCCACACATTACTTCATTCATTATCTTACTCATTATCACTCTTTCTTTCAAGATTCTTAATACCCCTTTTCTCATAATCTCTTCCCCCTTCTCACTATCTACCCTGTCTCCTCCCTTTCTCTCAATCTCCTCCCCCTTCTACTATCTGCCCACTTCACCCCCTCTACTACCCTTCTCAATATCTACCCCCCCCTTTGCAGTTCACTTACCCTGGTGAAGCTCTATGGTGGGAGCACGAGGCCTCAGTCTCGCTGTCTTGCCCTGGCACGTGCAGCTTCATAGCTGAGAGTCAGGATATGATGTCATATTCCGGCACTCATCACGAAGCACCACGACCAAGGCCTCGAGCTCCCACCACCGCAGTCAGGGCAACGGTAGGGAGCAGAGGAGACAAAGGGTTCCAAGCGGTTGCTAAAAACTTTTTAATGTGCGACCACTCGGCGCCCCTTTCTCTCCTCCTCTCCCTGCCGCCTCAGCTTGGCCCTGGCCTTGATGATGGGAAGGCCAAATGGCGCCCCTGCTGCCATGGTGCCCTGTGCGGCCACACAGCTCACACACCCCTAAGGCCAGCCCTGATCACAATGTACTAGCTGACTTAGCATGATAGGAGTGTGATTGCTGTTAACATATATATATATTGTGGTAAAGTGTATGGGAGAGTGGTTTATGGGATATATGTCTCACCTGGTTACCTCAGCCAGGCCTGGTAGCAATCCCAGGTGCTCTCAGGTGAGGCTTCCTAAGCTCGTTACTGGGGAGGAGGCCTTAAAAGAAAGGGCTGTTAGGTTTTCAGAGGGAGGGAGACACTGAATGAAGGAGCAGCTACAGCCAGCGCTGCAGCCCACCAGGTATGAAGCTTTACCCCATGCAAAACTGGTTACTTTGCTTTGCGTCAGACCTTAGGCTGCTAGAGAGGTATCCTGCTGTTTAGTTAGAGCCGGACAGGCTTATAGTTTGTTTTGTTTACAAGGTGCTCTGTGATTACAACATCTAAATAAACACGCATTTACGTTGGAAACCTGTGTGAAACTGTCATTGCCGCCCCATGCGTGAGCTGTCCCCTACAATATATATTGAATTTTTCTGTCCAATTTTGGAGTATTACTTTTAATAACAGCAATCACACTCCTATCATGCCCAGGCAGCCAGTACATGCTGGAACTTAGGCATGTTAGAAGTGAGATTACAGCCTCCCTATGCCATGCTATCCCTCCACTCACATACACATCCATCCTATCACACACACACTCATTCACAAACATTCACTCTCAATGAATGTTTTCCTACCTTTCCTCTGACACTGTCGCTTTTCCCGCTACAGCTCCTTTTCTTCCTCCTCTTGGCTCTGCTTCTTCTGTGTCCTTCCGGTGCAGTGAGCGCGGAAGGCGGTGGGCGAGGCATCTGTGTTGTGTGACAGCAAATCCTGACGCACAGCAGCAGTTCATCTCAAGGGAGCAGGATCAAAGGTCTGCATTAACAGACTTTCCACTCCCTTGATTTGCTTTAAGCCGGTTAGAGGGAGACCCTTGATCTCCCCAACCGAGCCTGATCCTCTAGAGGCGGACATTACAAATTTTGTGAAGATATAGTACTAATTGTAGGACTTGCTCATAAAAAAACTTTATATATATTGTAGGGAACAGCTCACACATGAGGCGGCAATGACAGTATTCACACAGGCAGCAGGTTTCAAAAGTTCAAGAGGGTGTTTATTTAAATGATTTAGGCATAGAGCACCTTGCAAACAAAACAAACTCTAAGCCTGTCAGGCTCTAACTAAACATCAGGATACCTCACTATCCCACAACAGGCCTAAGTTCTGGCACCAAGAAAAATAACAAGTTGTCCATACGGAAAGGTTCCTACCTGGTGGGCTGCAGCGCTGGCTGTAGCTGCTCCTTGACTCAGTCTCTCCTACACACTGCAAACCTAACAGCCCTCTCTTTTAAGGCTTCCTCCCCAGTAATAAGCATAGGAAGCCTCACCTGAGGACCCCCTGGGAGTAAGGAAAACCCGTAGTGGACTAGGGGTCTCTCCCACTTCCAACCTGTCCTCCAGTCCAAGAAATCCAGCCCATGTAACTTTAAACAAAAGAGCCCTAGCAGACTACTCTCTGCTAAAGCAGCATGTATCCTCCTGGATTTCTGCTACCGTGCCTGGCTGAGAAAACCAGGTTAGATATATACCCCATCCACCACTTTCCCATACACTTTACCACAATATATACCGTATTTGCTCGATTAGAAGACAAGGTTTTTTCCAGAGCAAATAATCAGGGTCGTCTTATAATCAGACTTCAACTAGGTCTGACTATGAGACTAAGATCCAGATCCCCCGCAGCGATGCAGGGGATCTGGATCCTCTTGTCTCCCCCACCACCACTTACCGTTACTTCTGAGTCCCAGGTGCTTGGTCCGGGCAGCTTGTAGAGCTCTGCGCGATTCGTGTACACAACTTCCGCTGCAGCCGGGAGGAGGTGCGGTTAGCAGCTGGGGTTGTCTACGCAAATGGCGTAGAGCTCTACACGCTGCCCGGACTACGCACCGGGGAGTCAGAAGCTCCGGTAAGTTTGGAGGAGGGAGGGAGTGTTAAATGAGGGGCATAAGGCATTTCTGGAGGCAGAGTGCTCTATGAAATGCCTTTTAACCCCCTTAATGCCACTCGGTCTCCAGAAATGCCTTTTAACCCTCTATACGCTGTGAGTGGCATATAGGGGTATAAGGCAATTCTGGAGGCAGAGTGGCACATAGGGGGTCAAAAGCCATATCATGGGGCACAGTGGCATTTAGAGGGTTAAAAGGCATATCATGGGGCACAGTGGCATATAGGGGGTATAAGGCATTTCTGGGGCAGAGTGGCAGGCCAAGGGGCAGATGTGCATAACTGGGGGGGGCAGGTTGAAAAAAAAGGAAATAAAAACAAAATATTTTTGTCAATCATAGCTTTTCTAATAAAAAAAAATGTTCACATAGTTTACATGAATTAAGATTTACTGGTAAAACTTTTTTTCCTATAGGGTCGTCTTAGATTCAGGCTTTTTCTTTTTTATATAAATTAATATTCAGATTTTGGGGGGGTCGTCTTATAATCAGGGTCTTCTTATAATCAAGCAAATACGGTATATATATATATTTTTTTTTTTTTAATAATTGAGACATGTTAGCAACACCGATTATGCTTAGGAAGCGATTGCTGATCGCTTTCTTAGCTCTGTATTAGCCGGCTGCCAATTTTTTTTGGGGGGGGCTTCCCTCCCATGATCCACGGCCAGTCTGTGAGGCTTCCGTGGATGCTGCAAAGCCGCCAGTAGTGGTGAAAACGCAGTGATGCAGCTATTTAACATCAGCCCATGAATGGGCTTTGTCAGAATGCATTGCATCGCGAGTCCGTACATGTACGGGCTTTGTCGCGAAGGGGTTAAAAACGTATTTGCCCCTTTTCTGATTGCTTAGGTTTTTTTTTAATATTTGTCACACTTAAATGTTTTAGTAATTTCCCCCTTAGTTAGTAAATCAATCATAATTCGTTTAAATTTCACTAGACACACCCAGACGTGATAGCTGTTAGACATGTTGTATCTAAACCTCGATTGCAAAGTGAAGTAGGCTACAAGGTTTCAGGACTTGCCATAATTGGTGGAGTCATGAATTCTGCTTTGTAACAGAAACTCCTGAATGAGAATATTCGGGCATCAGTTTGTAACCCAAAGCTTAACCACAGTTGGTTAAGCACGAAATTCCATATCAGAATGGCTCAAAAGAAACAAAATAAAGGTTTTGAAGTTGCCTAGTCAAAGTCCTGACTTTAATCAGATTCAGATGCTGATATAAACTTAAGAAGGCAGTTCATGCTCCAAAATCCTACAATTTGGCTGAATTAAAACAATTCTGCCAAGAAGAGTGGGTCAATATTCCTCTTGCATGATTAATATATGTTTTGATTAACTATTTAACTTCAGTAAATGAAATTATAATTTAACCTTCTGTCCCCTATGGATGTACCGGTACTTCTTTCAGCAGCAGGGACACCTGCATCACTGGCTTTCTGCTGTCCGATCTCCTGTAACAGCTTCTGGCATGAATGCCGGAAAACTTTTACATTTTTAAACGCCGATCGCGCCATCCAGCATTCTGAAATGCACGATCGGACATTCCTTTCCGGGTTGCATCTCTGCTGACGTCACCCAGAAGGTCATCGGAGGATATCTGCAGGGATATCTGATCGCTCCGATGAGGCAAAGACACAGTGATCCTGTTATAAAAATATAGGGCCAATACAAACTTCGTATAGGGAACAACACATAAATATGTATGTGCGTCAAAAATAGGCACTTAAGAGTCACTTAGATGCAAACAAAGGTGAAACATTTAATACGAACAAAAATAGAAGAAGAATATAAAAAGAAGATAACAAAAACAATACAAAACAAGTCTTTCAAAACCTTGGAAAGGAATTTAGTTCATGACATCTGTCCTATGCATTCCTGAGGATGGAGGGAGGGAGGGTTGGGACGTGAAGAGTCCGTGGATGGCAAGTACATCTTCTCTCAACCTCTCTTCCCATGCTTCTCTCATGTCTTACAAATGCCTAGCTTATATGTGGTTTGGATAATGATGTTAGTATATTGGTCTTCACCTAATTGGGTAAACATGCTCACTAAGGTCTTTACACGTCGAAACCCTATTTTAGGTGGTCACTGTATGCATATTGTAATGCCCTTTTACAGTTACAACTATACCATGCATTAGCAAGTTACTATCCTATCTATAGAATGCCTGTTCTGCAAATCCTTCATTCCATATTTAAGGTCAAGGAAACCCTGAAGCCTATCATTGAAACCTATTAATATATCTTAATAATCATTTATTTATGAACAATGATTACATATCTTTGACTACTGCCTATACCAATAATTATATATGGTCCTTTCAGATTACTAGGGTTAGAAGAGATGTTAAATGTGTTAGAATCTTTTACAGATCCCCACAGACTTGCATAGAGATCACAGTGTGATCAGAAATGTATATGTGCGTGGGCCGCACTCATTTTTCACTGAGAGAAAATATGGCCTTTAATAAGATATGCAGATTAAAATAAAGAAAATGACACAAAACCTTTTTCTTTTCCTCTCACTGATGTCTGAGCCAAGAAAGTTTTGTCCTCTGAAGTGACTACAAATTCATGATTCTGGATTAAATATAAAAATTAAATAGTTCTATTTATTTTAGGGATGCACCGAAATGAAAACTCTGGACCAAAACTGAAAATTCAGGGTTCACTTAGCTGAAACCAAAGCAATGTTAATATATATATGTAGGGCTGCAACAACTAATCGATAAAATCGATAATGAAAATTGTTGCCAACGCTCTGAAAAATACCACTCGTTTTATAATCCGCTTGTGACTCACAGCAGTTACTACTTACAGTCCCTCCCTGCAGTCACTGCCGATTGACTGCAAGGAGGGACAGGGAGAAAGAAAGGGGCGGGGCCAATCAGCAGTGACCGCAGGGGGGGACAAGGAGAAAGAAAGGGCGGGGCCAACCTGTCGATTGGTCCCGCCCATTTCCTATATCGTCCACATGGCTCAGGAACTCATCTAACTGTAAGTATAAAATTAATATTTGGGCTGCTGGGAGGTGGGGGTTAATTTAGGGGCAGTTATGGTTGATGGGGTGTTCAGGGTTAATTTAGGGGCAGTTTTGGTTGATTGGGTGTTTAGGGTTAATTTAAGGGCAGTTGTGGTTGATGGGGTGTTTAGGGTTAATTTAGGGGCAGTTGTGGTTGATGGGGTGTTTAGGGTTAATTTAGGGGCAGTTGTGGTTGATGGGGTCTTCAGGGTTAATTTAGGGGCAGTTGGGGTTGATGGGGTATTTAGGGGCAGTTATAGTTAATGGAGTATTTAGGGTTAATTTAGGGGCAGTTATAGTTAATGGGGTGTTTAGGGGTTAATTTAGGGGCAGTTGTGGTTGATGGGGTCTTCATGATTAATTTAGGGGCAGTTATGGTTAATGGGGTCTTCTCTTCAGGATTAATTTAATGCTGAGGACTGAGGGTTAATTTAATTAATTTAATAAGGTTAACTTAAGGTGCAGGTAGAGGTAAGGGGGGCAAACTGAGGGGAATCTAAATCCTGGGGGCAGTGAAAATTATTATGTATTTATTTATAAAAGTATTGTGTCTGTGAACTAGTCTGGAAATCTATGAGTGCACTATGGCATATCAGGGGGGTATACGGCATACCTGGGGAGAACGGCGTGACATATCAGGGGGTATAAGGCATACTGGGGTATATAAGGCATACCGTATTTGCTCGATTATAAGACGACCCTTATTATAAGACGACCCCCCAAAATCTAAATATTAATTTAGGAAAAAAAACAAAAAGCCTGAATATAAGACTACCCTATGGGAAAAAAAGTTTTACCAGTAAATGTTAATCCATCTAAACTATTTTTTTTTAATAAAAGCTATGAATGAGAAAAATATTTTGGTTTTATTTCCTTCTATTTTCCAACCTGCCCCCCAGTTATGCACATCTGCCCCAGAAATGCCTTATACCCCCTATATGCCACGGTGCCCCATGATGTGCCTTTTAACCCTATATGCCACTGTGCCCCATGATATGCCTTTTGACCCCCTATGTGCCACTCTGCCTCCAGAAATGCCTTATACCCCTATATGCCACTCTGGCATTTAGAGGGTTAAAAGGCATATTATGGGGCAGAGTGGCATATAGGGAGGTTTAAGGCATTCAGGAGGCAGAGTGGCATATAGAGGGTTAAAAAGGCATTTCTGGAGGCAGAGTGGCATTAAGAGGGTTAAAAGGCATTTCACAGAGCACTCTGCCTCCACAAATGCCTTATGCCCCCCATTTAACACTCCCCCCCCCAAACTTACCGGTGCTTCTGACTTCCCTGTCATGTAGCCGGGGCACCGTGTAGATCCCACGCACTTACGCTGCAGCCGGAAGGAGGCGTGGCTAGCAGCAGGGGTTGTCTGCGTCCATCGCGCAGACCTTCCCCGACTGTCAGAGATCAGAGTTCCCCGCACCAGTTATAAAATGATTGTGTCTGTGAACGAGTCTGCAAATCTATGAGTGCATTACGGCATATCTGGGGGGTATACGGCATACCTGGGGAGGACGGCGTGACATATCAGGGGATATAAGGGATATGTGGGGAGGGCAGTGTGGCAAGCCTGGGCTCAAATGTGCATAACTGGGGGGGGCAGGTTGGGAAATAAAAACAAGAAATGCATTTTTATTAAAGTTTTTTATTCTGCCATTTGTTTTTAACATCCTACGTTACTTTATTAAATTATTTTAACTAAATTAAAATTTTAAATTTTTTTATCCGATTAATCGAAAAAATTATTGGCCAACTAATCGATTATGAAAATAATCGTTAGTTACAGCCCTAGTCCAGTTTTGGTGTTCTACTTACTTTTAATAAAAGTAACACACCAAAATTGGACCAAAAATTCAAATATATATATCACTCCTATCACGCTAAGTCAGCCAGTACATGCTGAAACCTTGCTAGCTGCCCTCCTTGTGTATGGGGTCTGCACATCACTTACAGCCACCCTGATCTAATGATGTTCCCTTAGTCCTAACAGGCTAACAGTCTGAGCGCTGGTATATCATGTCATTTCCCTGTACTGTACTGTAGATGCTGGGAGTGTGTGAGGACCCCTGGACCACAAGTGGTAGGTAGAAGTAGATGTGTGTTTGAGGCATGGAATGAGTTTATATATATGTGCGAGTGAGAGTATATGTAAATGCACATGTTTGAGATTGTAGAAACAACCTGTGAGGTTGGAGTTATGGGTGTGTGTTATTCCTACGTATTACACAGGCGCATATTATATCTGAGATTTTATGCTGATTTATAATTTTATTTATTTTCCTACTTCATGTTCTGTACATTTTTCTTTATTTCTTTTTACAGCCTCTTCATTCTGTCCAATGAGACCGTTAATATCTGGAGCCATTTGTTAGGTTTTCTACTTTTCTTCAGCTTGACCGTTTACGACATGACGTCAGTATTACCATCAGCAAAAGCAAGTCGGGAAGATTATGTTATATGTTACATCTACTTGTTCTGCTTTCAAGTAAGTTTTAATTATTAACAAAATATTTTATTCATTTCTGTATTTTGTGAATATAAAGCTAAATTACCTTAGGACATATGTTACAGAATTGTGTAATCAAATTTATAGGGATACAAAAAACTGTGTAACAATTGAAAAGAAGAAAAAACTGTTGTAAAATACAAATCCAAGTAAAGCAGGCCAAGATTTGACCTTCTCTCTGTCGACCTTGGTTGGTTGGTTTGTTGGTTGAGTGTGTTTGGATTAATTGGTTTTGACTAAACCAATTCTTGGATGTTTCATACTGTGTATGCTACTAGGGCCAGTAACTATTTTCCAATTATTCCTATTTCTTCTTTATGCGACAAACAAATATATTATTATGTTCTGTTTTTACAGAGGAAGATGAAGTTGAGGGACCCTTGTTAACAATGAGAAATAGTGTGACAACTGGGTCACTATTGGCATAGTAGTTTCAGAAGACTGGAAGTTAGCAACCGTAGTACCACTGCACAAAAAAGTAGAAGGGAAGACTGCCAACTACAGACCAGTAAGTTTTATGTCAGTAGTTGGCAAAATAATAGGAATCATGCTAAAGGATAGGATTGTTAAGTAAGTGGTTTGCATGATCCAAAACAGCACATGATTACATGTGATTGTAAGGGATATAAACCAGACATTGACAAATATTAACAAACACCACAAATAAAATTGTAACAAATAAAGACACCAGACAACTTCAGATTGGATAAACAGGCCGTGGTCTTTTATTTAGCTTACAATTTAATCAACAACTTACACACATCACTCCTAGCCCAAGCCCCAGAGTGCAACCAGAATTTAACCCTTTCAATGCCATCCACCCCAGGGGAGGGCTGGCAGCCTAAGGCCTGGGGTGCAAGTCTAGTCAACTGGCCCATTGCACCATCAAAGCGGCTGCGAGCGACATTGAAAGCGGCCGTCGTGCGGCAGTCACTCCACCAGCGCCTAATGAAATTAAAGTGGCTGGTGTGCACACACCGCATGCCTCAGCTCTTCATCCCACCCCTTTTAAGACGTGGGAAGAGGAGCTGAGGCATGGCCGTTGGGTCTGACAGCCGCATGATGCAGGGGCGTACCTAGAGTATTTGGCACCCGTGGCAGATCCTGTATGTGGCACCCCCCCCCACACACACACACACTTTAAAACTGCATAGTTTCTATGGTTAGGCAAACATTGACAGGGGTACAGCAAAATTGTTATCATTATATACTTAGGGATTATGCGGTACCACTGTCAATGTGTGCCTATACATTGAGCCAGACACTGACAACCCCTATCACTATATACTAAGCCAAACATTGATGTGGTGTAGGCTTACCACTTTAGTGACTGGCATAGTATATAGTAGGGATGCACCGAAATGAAAACTCTGGACTGAAACTGAAAATTCAGCATTCACTTGGCCAAAATTGAAAAAAAAAACAAAAAAAACTTTAAAATACTTTATTAAAAGTAACACCAAAATTAGACAAAAAAAATCAATAACAATATTAACATATATATATATATATATATATATATATATATATATATATATATATACACATATATAACAACAATCACGATCCTATCATGCCCAGGTTCTAGCATGTGCTGGCTGACTTAGCATGATAGGAGTGTGATTGCTGTTTGCAATTATATATATATATATATATATATATATATATATATTAATACTGTCATTGAATTATTCTGTCCAATAAAAGTGTTAACACACCAAAGTTGAACCAAAAAATAATTTATAACAGCAATCACACTCCTATCATGCCTAGGCAGCCACTACATGCTGGAATCTGGGCATGATAGGAATGTGATTGTGGACTCCCTATGCCAAGCTATCCCCCAACACTTACACATCCATGCTATCTGAAACCCTCATTCACAAACATTCAGCATAACACCCATCACTCTCACACACTTACATTCAGCATAACACCCATCACTCTCACACACTTACTAATCCACTCTCCCTGAATCTTGTCCTACCTTTTCTTCTTTCACTCTCACTTTTCCTCCTCCTCCTCTTCTTCTTCTTTCTGTCCTTCCGGTGTACTGAGCGCGGAAGACGGTGGGCGTGGCTTCAGTGTTGTGCGCCGGGATTTGACATCAAGTCCCGGCGCACAGCCACAGTTGCCGCGCACATCGTTTCTAAAGGCGTGCCGGCATGGTGGCACCCCTCAGATGAGCGGCAGCCGGGGCGGACCGCCCCCCTCCCCCGCCAGGTACGCTACTGGCATGACGGCCGCATTCAATCTTGCTCGCGGCCGCTTAGTTTTTAACTTTGCGGCTGCATTGAATGCTCGTCTGCCGGTCGTCCGTCCGGCCCACTGGCCCGGATTTAGGGCGGCCTGGGGGGCCCCTGATCCACCCTAAAGCCAGGACAGCACAATACACCACCCGCCACGAATGGAGTATCAAACATTCGTGGCCCACCCCATAAAAACCACGGCCTGTTGCACCATGAGCTGTAAATCCAAGTTTAAATATATCGTTTCCAATATCTGACAGGTGAATTCCATCATTTCGGTAAAAACACATACAGACACCCTCCAAGTCAATGTCCCTGAAACTAAAACCACCTTCCAACTGCATGAACTTATGCATTGGTCTGTTAAGTTTCCGTCTAACTCTCTCGAACGCTTTGAATTCCGGTCTGCTTGACCACACCAATCTCGGTATGATCTCGGACCATACAAAGCAGGTATGAAGAAAATAATTTTCAACATTAACCATTAATTCTTTAAAAGATAATAACAATTCAATGGATTTAACTTTACCTAAATCGTTACCACCACAGTGAACAATAACAATATCCGGGTATGGAAAAATATGTACATATTCTAATAAAATGCTTTCAACTTGACAAATACCCAGGCCGCGAATGCCTATCCAAAAATATTAATAAAATTTTCATCAAAACCGAGATTGACTCCTCCTTTCCGTACTTCAGCTCTTCTTTGAGCCCAAAAAACAAAAGAATGTCCAATAATCCAAACTACTTTCGGGAAGTTACCTGTAAGAAAACGCATTAATATACTTATAAAAGATCAGGCCTAACATATATTTTATACCGGTCCGTCTCCCATCTCCCAATCCGTTTGATGATTGATGTATCCAAACCTAGTCTAGCAGCCTCTGTTGCCGCACCAATTCTAAAAGAGTGTGTAGAATAATTTTCCGTGCCCAGACCCAGTGCTGATAAACATTTCTTTAATACACTATGAAACTGAAATTTCGTTAATGGCTGACCGGAACCATGCATAAGCCAGTTTCCTGGCAGCATAGGACGCTGAGCCATAGAAGCCTCAGCCACCCTAACCGGGCAAATAGAACTTCCTGCAATTCTCTGAAGTCTTGTCCAGCAACCTTTACCTTTTTTATCCGTTTTCGATGTCCTAAGGAAAATTTTTAAATTTTCCCCACATAAAACATCCTCCATAAGCAAACCAGAGCCGCCTTTACTGTTGCCAGCCACTAGTTCACTAATTCGAAATGCACCAAAAAAGGCAATAATAAAGGCCGTCTTAAAAAGGCAAGCCTCAGATTTGTTCCAGCATATATTATTAACTACCTCCACTATATTATGTAATAATTCATACGAAATAGGCCTTCTTGAATCCTTTGTAACCGTCCCACAACTATAACCTTTTAAAACCTGTTTCAACAAAAAATCTTTAAACGAGTGTTGCTTAGCCGATAACCTAAAGAAGAAACCTATACCTAATAAACACCTATCAATAAAGGAACGAGAGAAACCTTTCTTAATTAAATCCATTACAAAGCCTAACGCTGTTTCAACTCTGCTATCCAAAACATCTATGCCTTTATTTTCAACAAAAACTGTCCAAAGACCCCAGGACCTCCTATAGCTTGACCAGGTGCTTTTCGATAAAGATCGTTCAATGAAGTCACTTATCTCGGCGTCATCAATTCCCATATGCTTGGCGAAATTTCCAGCCCCTCTTTCTTCGCCTGGGGTGCCATTTCCCTGAAAAGCTTAAAGTCGAAGCGCGAGAGAGCATCAGCTATGGTATTCCTTTTACCAGCAATATGTTTAGCTTTGAGCCAAATATTATTAATAAGACACAAGTACACTAAACGCCTTAATAAATTAATCACAGGCAATGACTTAGCTCGCAAAGTATTGATAACCCAGACTACACCCATGTTATCACAATGTAACAAGATTCTCTTATTACGCCATAATACACCCCAATATTCCAAAGCTACCACGACTGGGAATAGCTCTAATAATACTACATTTTTTGTCCAGCCTGCGTCATGCTAAACCTGAGGCCAACCCGCAGCCACCCATTTACCCTGCCAAAAGATACCAAAGCCAAATGCCCCCGGCTGCATCAGTAAAAAATTCTAAATCATCATTTTCAATAAATTCATTCTGCCATATGGCAGCACCATTAAATTTTTTAAGAAACAATTTCCAAACTAGCAAGTCTTCCTTAACCTGCTTGGAAACTCTAACTCTATGACAACCAACTTTCTTTCCAGAGATAGCCTTCGCCATATGCGATTGAAAGCACTTAACCGTTACCTTTTTTTAAACCAAAACTGCATTAATCATAAACTTTAGTTTAATAATCTCATCCTTAGGTAATCTAAACAACATGTTCACTGTATCTATTTCTATACCCAAAAATAACAATGAAGTGGTAGGAAAAACGGTTTGCTCATGAGCTAGAAGGATACCGAAATATTCTGCTTTAACAAAGAATGCATTTAGCAATGACAAACAATCCTAACTAACAGGCTTACCTATAAACAAAAAATCTGTAATGTATAACTGAATTCAAACCCGAAACTGATTTAACTGCCCATTCAACAAAACATGCAAACGCTTCAAAGTAGAAACAAGAAAGGGAGCATCCCATCGGCAAACACTTGTCAAAATAAAATTCACCATTTAACTGAAAACCCAAGGAAGGAAAACAATCGGGGATAATAGGAAGTAATCGGAAAGCGCCCTCAATATCCACTTTAGCAAGTAAAGCATTTTTACCGAATAACCTTACCCATTTCAAGGCATCCTCAAAACTTGCATAATGCACCGGAAAATCTGATGTATTAATTTCATCAAAATAAAAAACCTATAACACCCAATCACGTGTCAAAGTGAAATAAAAGTAAATACTTCCCTGTAATTCCGGAGAAAGATGTGAAATTAACCATTGCCATAATTACTGCCTTCATGGGGGAACCTGTACAGCATCTGTACTTGGTAAACCGACATGTAGCTGTACGGTGGGATATTCCGGACCCAACTGCGGACGTAAAGTTTGCGACATGATTTGTGAGAACGGCGGCACGTGCAGCGTATCTGCTGGCAATCAACCTTCCTGCCGATGCCTTCCTGACTATACAGGGGACAGATGTCAATACCATGTGTGTCACCACTACTGCGTACACTCAGAGTCCTGCTCCATATCCAACGATGGAAATGTTGAGTGCGTCTGTCCTATGAGATATGAAGGGTCAAAATGTGAAGTTGACAAATGCCTAAGATGTCGAGGAGGCCAATGTATCATCAACAAGAACAGTTATGATATTGCGTGCAACTGTACTAACGGAAAAATCGCCTCTAGCTGTCAGTTGTGTGACGGCTACTGTTATAATGGGGGCACGTGTCAGCTGGAACCCGAGACCAATATACCTGCCTGCGTATGCTCTGTGGGCTTTAAAAGTCAGCGCTGCGACCAGAAAGTGAACCCTTGCGATTACTACTGTCAGAATGAGGGAATTTGCACAATAACTGCGTTAAATGAACCGAAATGCAAATGTTCAGCCAACTGGTCAGGAAAGCAATGTGAGAGGCCAGCTCCCAAGAGCAGCAAGTCTGACAACGCTAGCACGAGGAGTATTGCAATTATTGTTCCATTAGTTTTATTGGTGACCCTGATCACTACATTAGTAATTGGGCTCCTGCTATGTAAAAGGAGAAGACGGACAAAAACAATACGAAGGCAACCCATAATAAATGGAGGCATGAATGTAGAAATCGGAAACCCATCTTATAACATGTATGAGGTGGACCACGACCACAATGATGGAACACTCTTAGACCCAAACTTCATCATTGAGTTGGATAAGCCCACGAACTACTCAAATCCCGTGTATGCAAAACTATTTGTAGATGGCCACAATTGTCGGAACTCTTTGATCAGCATCGAAGAAAGAAAAGAACTTCTTCCAAAGAAAATAGAAAATGTGATCAGAGAGACTGTGGCTTAATCTCTACTATTCCGTTACCTTTTATACTCTGTATAAATGTATAAAATATGATTACTTTTCTATGTACCAACAGTATTATAATTGTTTCGTCATCAGCATTACCTCTTTTTTTTTTTATTTCTTTTTTTTTTTGTTCTGCTGATGACTATAGACCGACCATTTGTATGGTATTTTTATGAAGAATAAACTGCACTACAGTTAAATTTAAACTACAATGCTGCTCAAACACCATTTTATTTGTTAAAACTAAAGGCAACGCTATTTCTTTGTAGTGTGAAATGAGAAATCCATTTTATATGAACTTTTTTTAGGTTCAATATTGTCTTTTCACGAAATTATTCCGAATGATTGTGACTTGTTATAGATTGGATTAAAACTTTATTATTATGCATTCAGAATATTTAGTATATGCCAATTGAAGTTTACTGTTGGCCATCTGATGTCACAATAAACATACAGTACGGTTTATAAATGATATTTCTTCTCAATGGATAAAACATTTTGCAATTAATGTTTGTTCTGATATAAAATGAAAACAATTAAAGGGTTATAGATTTGTATAGCTAGAGCTGTTTACATCTGAACCTCAACTTTTGGGACCGTATTGATTAAACTTAAAATATATATATGCATTTTATCGCTTAGGTGTTGGAGTAACAGTATTAATTTTATATTAAATATTTCAATTTAAAAAAAAAACAAAAAAAAACAAAAACAAAAAAAAAAAATACTTCCCTGTAATAATACTGCCGCTGCCCAACAAAACACTCCTCTCAGTGTTCAAAAACGTACAAAACAGCAATCGGGGCGCATGTGTATATAGGAGAAAGAGAAAAATATATATGATAGTGTGATATTGTTGCTATATATTCAAATATGTGAAAAATATTTAGATGCACTCACAAACAATGTCAGTACAAGAGGCTCTTCAGAAGTAAGTTCTGTTCTTTATTCTTTAAAATTCTATAAATATAAAACAGAAAACAACCATATGGTGCAGTAACTATCTATGCTGTATATAAGCAAGTAGAAATGCACTTACAAGAAGGTTGAGTTCAAATAAAAATATTCAAACTTAAAGTCCGAGGTCCGGAATAAGTGATCTCCGATCAGGAAAAAATGCAGATTTTTTCTTCTATATCTCAACGCGTTTCGCCCTAAAACTGGGCTTCCTCAGGAGAATAAAGTTGAAGTGGTCCGCAATAGTGATTTGCAATCGTAGCGTGTATTGTTTATGTGAGTTCGCTTTAAAAAGCCGTCCGTTTCAGTCTTGCCGCGGGCGTGTGTAGGAGAGAACGTCATTACGTCCGTGCGTATGGCGTCTGTGAGTTGCGTCGTCTCCAGGCAACGTACACGCTTCTGTCTTATTCGGCTCTTTCAGCTCCTCCTCATTCCGTCTGTGTGTATGGCGTCTGTGAGTTGCAGCGTATCCAGGCAACGTAGACGCTTCTGTTTCTTTCGGCTCCTCCTCCCTAGTGAATATAGTCATGCCTCTTGTAGAGGTGTCAGGTTTTGCAGTTCTTTAAAGCTTCAGGAACGATCCTGAGCTTTTACTCGTGAGTGAGGTATAGGGGAGGTAAAAAAAGTAAGAGTTATGTATATATCAAGTAAAAAACTAACTAAATAATTTTATATGCACCGGGTGGAAAATAAATAAATAATGTAATAGGAATAGACTGGGTACGGAACTACTCTGACGAATGAGAGTTATAATTTAGGGAATTAACCCTAAAGACCGCATGAACCACAACTGCCCCTAAATTAACCCTAAAGACCTCATCAACCACAACGGCCCCTAAATTAACCCTAAACACCCCATCAACCACTACTGCCCCTAAATTAACCCTAAACACCCCATCAACCACAACTGCCCCTAAATTAACCCTAAACACACCATTAACCACAACTGCCCCTTATTGATTATTATCGATTAGTTGTTGCAGCCCTATCTTCTATCAAAATCTATATAAACATACTCTTTGGACCATTCTTTTGGTTGCTATGATGAAAAGAACAGTTTTAATACGTTGCATTGCTTTTTATGTAAATTTCATAGTGACCATATTGGACTAACATGACATAATGGTTTTGTAATACAAAAAACTCTATTCTGTAACATTATACATATGATGAAATTAGCTCTTCCCATTTAAAATTCCTATAATACATTTGGTATGTATCTGTAAAGTTTCCAGTCTTGATTATTTAGTCTGGCATTACAGTTTCAAGAGTCAAAACATGAATCACCTTTAAATAGACTTGTGCAGGCAGGCATCGATGAAAGGCAGGCAGGCATTGGCAGCTAATAGATTGCAAGCTCTTCTCACCTGTTGTTCCATAAGTCAAATTGTTATGTTATGTACTACTTGTGTCCTGTCTACCCATTGTACAGCGCTGTGGAATATGATAGTGTTATATAAAAAATAAATAATAGTAATGATAGACACATGCAGCCCAATCGAGCAGGACTGAATTTCTACCACAATATTATAGATTTTGGGCAGGCACTGGCAGATGATAGGCACATGCAGCTCCATGGAGCAGGACTGGATTTAACAAAATTACCAAAAAATGATCACTCAGGAAGGAGACAGCGCAGCAGCAATAGACCTTACTCACTAGTTTGGTTATTGACTACTGGGTAGCCTCAACCGGGTGTAGGGTATACTCTGAGATTTGAAAACCCTCTCACTTTGAACACTGGTAGGTGAGGAGGAACGCAACTGCTGGGCCACTAAAGAGTGGCCTGGCCAGACAATAGCTTTCTGGTCCCAATAAGGGTCACTACCAGGAGATAGTGGCAGTTCCTCAAGATAGGCTTTCACTATTTTAGAGACGCCACTCTGACTTTGGGGTGCTTGGGTGTTACTATTACTCAGCAAAGTATCAAGTGCCGCTGCCCAAATGGATGATACCCTGGTGGGTCTAGTACAGCTATTCTTCATGGGTGCAAGGGAGTGGGAATGGGACATCTTACTGGCAGTACTGTCACTGCTGCTAGGAATATCCATTTCCAACATCTGCATATCTCCTTCACTTAGCATGCCCCTTTTGTGCTGCATTTCATGTCCCCTATGAACAAGCATGTCTGTCCATCTTTGAAAATTAATTTTAAGAGCCAACTTGCCCTTAACCCTTGGGTCGCAGAGAGTGACTAGCATGTACTCTGGGTTGTCCATGATGACTTGCATGCGACCTTTCAGCTGCTTTATCAGCCTACTGATTAACTTTGCAGCCTCCACTTGTAATCTTTCTCCAGGAAAGTCCTCATTTTGTTCTAGCAATTCATGCATGTGTTGTTCAGGGTAGGTAAGTAAGGGGATGACCTGGCCCAAAGTGGCAGTGCTCCGGCATAAGTTCTTGGTCACATGCCTAAACGTCTTCAGGACTGCCACCACCTGCCCCATTAACCCCTTTGCGACAAAGCCCGTACATGTACGGGATCACGATGCACCGCATTGGTGACAAAGTCCGTACATGTATGGGCTGCCGTTTAATAGCTTTGCAGGATCCACGGAAGTGAGTCTGGCCGTGGATCATGGGAGGAAAGCCCTCCCCCGCTAAAACAGCGCTTCAGCAATCGCTTCTTAAGCATAATCGGTGTTACTAGCATGCCTTGATATGATCAAGGCATATCAGTAACACAGCCCCCGACCCCTATCGCCTTGTGAAGAGCAACCACAAGCGCCATTCACACCATACAGACCCTCCTGAGAACTCTTGATACTGCATTCAGCCATGCAGATCGATGGAGCCCAGCTCACTAATCACAATGTGATTAGTAAAATATAATAAAACAAATTAATAAATAAATGTGTATATATATATATATATATATATACAAAAAAGTTTTTATGAGCAAGTCCTACAATTAGCGCTGTATCTTCACAAACCTTGTCACATGGAAAGAGTTCAAATATTGGCATTTTAAATGTCCATGGGGTGCCTAGTTTTAAAAAAAATTTATGATTTGATGGGGTAAATCGAATTGGCCGGCTTCAAAGATGCCCCAAATATGGGACATGGGCACAGACTGACCAGATGTCCAAATGCCAAAAAATGCACATCTCCCAAAGGTGGCCCGTTACCTCCCAAATAACCCAACAAACCCATGCATGGGAGACATCGCTGTACTCAGGAGATGTTACTGAACACATATTGGGGTGTTGTTTGACAGTGACATATACCAGGAGAGGTAAATTCACACCTGCAGTGCAACTTGCAGAAAAAAGCAAAAAAACATTGGGTATTTGTAAACTTAAGACAAATAGTAGAATCTATTTAGCAGTTTTTTTCATTAGTTTTTGCAGATGGGTAAAAGATTTTTCAAATAAAAGTGAGAAAAAGTCCTTTTTTTTGAGTTTTAATCAGTATTGAGTTTATTTTTGGTGATACATACATTTAATATTCCTTTATAGGTTTAGTATGTTGTTATTTAAAAATTTATTTGTTCATAGTATACATAAAAATAATCTCCACGGAGCACATTTTATTATCACACCATAGTCGGAATTAGGAATAGTAATCTCTAGTAGAGACTGAGCAACACTTGTATGAAAAACAATATAAATACTCTACTAAGCAAGAGTTTGAAACCAACTGAGGAGCCAGGTTTAACCCCTTCAGTCCCCTATGGACGTACCGGACCGTCCAAAAAACGCATCCCAAGAATCCCCTATGGACGTACCGGTACGTCCTCTCCTGCATCGTTTGACAGCCTGGACTCCCCCCTGACAGCAGAAGCCAGCATTGCCGGCTTTCTGCTGCCCGATCTGATGTAACAGCTTCCGGCTCGAAAGCCAATGTCTTTCCAATGTCTTGCTATACACAAAGAAATGGATTATCAATTTACGGATGGTACTGGGAGGGGTATCTGGAAAAATATGCAAGAGAGCAGTTTCAGGGAGTGGGTCTAGTTTGATGTGAAGAATAGTGCGTATGGTGGAAAACACCTTCAGCCATAGCGGAGCCAATACTGTGCAAGACCACCACATATGAAGCATTGAGCCCTCCCGTCCACAACCCTTCCAACAGGATCTAGAGTACCCATTGATAATAAAAGAGTTTAACCGGAGTTAAGTACCATGGGCAACTAACTTTTTTCTGTAGTTCCAAATGATTCAAATGGGACACCCCTCTCATCATGGCCTCTCATTCGAGCCATGAATCTGACGGGAATGTTTGTTGTAACTCTCCAGGTGGAGAACCTGGAGATCAATAGAGAGTACCATCGAGAAATTGCTCCTTTGATGGCTGGAGCCACGTGAAACAATGAGAGAATTGGGTGAAGCTCACATGAGGACGGGGCAGTGGGGCTACTACCGTAGTCAGGACATGACAAATTTGCAAGTATTTAAAGAAGTCCTTGTGGGTAATGTCGTGAGTGTGTGCAAGGTGAATGGAGGGTGTTAGAGTACTTGGTATAAGCCGCCCAGAACCCTCAGAGTTAGGCGAAGCCAACGGCGGATGTTTAGGTCTGGGACTAGTAACTCAAGTGTCTCCAGTGGTGTGAAAGGTTGCAGGCACTTCTGAAAAAGTATTTATTTTTTTTTACAAAAAATCACAATATTTTATCATTTTTTATAGTAAATTAGATGATATGATAACAATAATGGTATCTAAAGAAAGCCCTGCTTGTCCTGAAAAAAAACCCCAGTATATAATGTGTGTGGGTGGACAAAATGAGAAAGAAGAAAATTACAGCTAAACAGCAACATTGAAAGATGTTAAAAGAGCCTTTGCCCCAAAGTGTACTAGGAAAAAGAAACAGTCTTGTCATTAAGGGGTTAATGCTTATTCCCTTCAGCCCATGGAGTGAAGAGCCTGCTGCTGCTCTGGGATCTGCTCCATCATGTCCAGTGTGGAGTTGCAGAGAGTGACTACATCCTGGTGTAGATGGTGGTGGGGCAGACCTGCATTCTCCTCCTCCTCCCTCAGCTGCTTACTTGCCTTAATGCAGTGGTTAAGTGCCCGGCAATCTTATGGCACTTTTAAATCAGTTTCAAAAGCATACACTGGCCATCAGTTAGAATAGCTGCCCTTACCACCAGGTGTTGTATACTGTATGTGCTGTGTAACACAAACCCCCATCTCTAACCACTTTTACCATGTTTGCTGCCCCATCAGTAGCCACCATTTTCACTTTCTACTGCTGTGCCTGCCTGTGGTCCAATCCACTCCACCAGCATCTTCCTAAGAGCTGCCAAAATGCAATCTGATGTGTGCTGCTCATCCATAACCTCAGCATGGAGTAGAAAGGATGTATAACAATCTCTGCCCTTTTTATTCAGTTCCACCCCCCCCCCCTTCAACCCGTTTGTTTGTCTTTGCCTACACCGAATACAGTGGTCCTTTCCTTGTCCCCCAAGTATTTGGGCAGCCATTGGTGAAAGAATGGCATGCTGTGCACTAGTGCCGCTCCATAAGTTGGAGGTGAAGTGGATGGTTTGTCCAGTTGCCTTGGACAGCTCACCCTTCAACAATGACACACAAGACAGAGGGCGTACAGTCCTGCTGAGAGGCGGAAGGAGCAAGAGCCTCTAGCTGCTACCTGAAGGGCTCCCCCTCAATCATGGAGAAGGAAGCACCTCCAACAGTGTGATAAGCTGACCATGCAAATGTATTTGACTGCTGCTTTGATATACACCTTGAATGAAAAGGCCCAAAGTTTTCTAGGGTAGGCTGGTGCAGTGGATGTCTGTGCCCTACCTGTCTCTGTGAATCATTCACACTCCTCAAGTAGGCTGTGGCCTCATCTCCCTTTGCTCTGGCAGCTGCTGCTGGTGGCGGTGTCTGTTGTGGGTTTGCTGTTGTTGCCAATGCCTTCAGTTTCCCCACAGCTGCACTGTGGTATTGATTCATCACAGAACTGAAATGTCCTTTCACCTTACACCTGCTCACTACTTTAAGATGCAAGTTGCACTGTGCCCATCTCCCACAGCCTCAAAATTGCCCACCAGACAGGATAGCGTGGTACTAGTGTTTTTTGTTCTTTTTTTCATAATTGCATTTGTGATAGTTGTGAAGGTGGTGGTAGTGTCGCCAGTGCGCGAAGAGGAACCCATGGCATAGGTATGCTGCTGCTTCTACACCAAGGAAGAAGGAACACATTTAGCAGAGAAAGTGGAAGATATGTCACTTGACTCCTCCAAGTGTGGCTCATATTCACTATCACATAATCATTGTAGTAATTAAAGATGACCATATCCTTTTCCACCTTACCTCTTCTTCCTCACTACCTTTTGGGGCAAAAGTAGATCGGCTATCATCTGACAGTACCACTGCTTGCTGCCGCATTTTGCTCTGGAGAGTGCTTCTGGTGCTTACGGTAGCGGTAGCGGCAGGGGTGGTAGTGGTAGCCCCAAGGGCGGTTGTGGGTGCACTGGTAGTGGTGGTTTTATTCCGTAACTAAAACCGTGCATTACTTTGGTAGGTAGAGTGGACAAGATTCTACCGCTTGTAGTAGATTGAGGATGTTAGTCGGTATTGCTGCGGCTACATGTGGCTCTTGGTCGGGGAAGTTTAACTTCTGACTCCAAGCAAGAAGGCGCCTGCTTGGACTGGTATATCGGTGGTCGTCTGACTACTACGTTTTTGTACATGCTTTGTTACCTCCGGTGTTCCCTCAGGCAGGGGAGCCGAGACGCAGTCCTCACATTCAGCCCCCTGCTCGTCTAGATAGCGGGTGCCGCCGGCCTGTCCTCTCAGTTCCTAGACGCACGCCCCCGCGCGGATCGATAGGTCAAAGTGGGGCGCGCCTCATGACGCCATGAGCGCCGTCTGCGCATGCGTGGACGGCTATCTTATGAATATTCATGTCAGGTGTTAAAGGGACCTTTATCTATTTCCCCCTCCCCCTAATTAGATTGGTAGGAGGGTTTAGACGTTTGTAGTCCACATTGCCTGTGATAGTGCCTCTGTACTTCACTAGTGTTTTGATTATCTCTGAACCTTTTGGCTTTGTTTTTTGCTTGTTCCTGACTACTGCTTGTGACAGAATGACCTGTCATACAGGGCTTCAAGGTAGTCAGAGATGGCTCTAGCCCTTGATAGCACAGGCAGGAACTCCATTGTGTAAACTCCATTAACAGAATTGCTGCCAGTGGGAGATTCAGTAGCTAAATGTTATTCAAGGTTGGGTTGTCTACATATACCTGTTTATCAATGTTAATGCAATTATGTGGATATATGAGGGTTGTTCTTTCCCCTTAGGACAAGCTTCTGAAAGACCAATCAAAAAGTAAACTCCTCCCCTCTTACCCATAAAAGCTGGCAAACTGGAAGAGTCCTCAGTTCTTTCTTGTCCCTCGTAGGGTGAACAGCTTTGTGGATTCTTCTGATGGTGCGGCACACGGGTTGTTGCCGGGGGGGGGGGGGTGAGTGTTTGGTTGCGGTTTAAAACCGATTTGTATAATCAGGAAAGCAATGAGTCTCCTGGGTTTTTAACCGCTAACATCCCAGCAGTAAAATGGGCCCGGTCAAGAATGAGGCCACTTCAGTGGCAGATCCTTTCCAGCTGGTCCAGGTCTCAAGAGGAGTTAGATTCTAAGATCCAGGTGTCAAGAGTGGTTCTCCTACAGCTCAATTGATGGCTTTGTTTCAACCAGCAGACTGGTCCATTGTCGCAACAGACGCGCCAGAGACAGGTTGGGGTGCTCACCTTTGGTTCCACAGAGCCCAAAGAAGATTGTCTCCAGAAGAGGCAAGCCAGTCATACAACTAAAGGGAACTGAATCCAGTTTTTCTAGCCCTAAAGGTGTTCAAATCGTGGATTATGTTCCCCCACATAAGCTCAGTCAGACAATGCGACTGTAGTAGCTTACCTCAACAGACAAGGAGGCACAAGGGCTTGAAAGCTTCAATGTCTTTGTTCGGAGATTATTTTTTTTTTTTTTTTTAATATGGGCCCATAATCATCTGAGATCTATCGGCATGTCATATCAGGGGGCCTTCAATACACTGGCAGACGACCTGAGCAGGGGAAGATATTCTCAGACAGAGTGGTCTCTGAGCCCAATTATTTTTCGACAGGTTGGTTGTCAAGTTTGGGCGTACAGAAGTAGATCTTATGGCTACAAGACAAAACAGAAAACCCCTCTTTTTGCGTTTCTCTACAAATAGACTATTCTCATTTTCTAGACGGACTAACAGCGATATGGCAAATCAACCTAGCCTATGTGTTTCCGCATCCCGCGTATCCAGAAGTTTAAGGAGGACAAAGCCAGGGTGCTTGCAATGCTTCCTTTCTGGCCAATCTGGGGCGAGTTCTCGGACCTGCTCCAGATGACGATTTGTTCTTGGGAACTTCCAGTATCTCCAGATCTACTGGGAAACCGCAATGTCCATACACACCATCCAGATGTTTCGCTTAACGGCACGGATGCTGCAAGGCTAATTCTACAGGAGAAGGTATTCACGGTGCTATGGCCGGTCGGTGGTTAAATTCGAAAAGAATGGTGCCAGGATCAAGATTTCCATAGCTATCCTCCTTCTATTCCAGTCATCTTGCAGTTTCTTAAGAGGGGGTTCAATGCAGGTCTCCAGGAAGGGACAAGTGTCAGCCCTCGGTCACTTCTTGCTTTGGTCTTGGCCTCAGATCCCTTTTATTAGGCTTTTTTTTTTTTTTTGCAAGGCTATTATTCTGGCTCTCTTGTCATCCAGTGAGTTCATTGTCTTTCATCAGGATAAAGTAGTTCTGCATCTCCGACCATTTTTCCTCACTAAAGTCTTGTCGCGGACTAACATTAACCAGTCTTTAGTGTTACCCACCTTTTTTCCTAATCCTTCTTCTCCAGAAGAGATCATGTGGCATTCTTTTAATGTTGAAAGAGCTCTTCATGTCTATTTTCAACGTACTGCAACAGTTCGTGCATCAGACCACCTGTTTCTTCAGTTTCATGGGAAATCTGCGGGCCAAGAGGTGTCCAAATCTACTCTGGCTAGATGGCTTGATGATACTATTCGTTGAGCCTATGTATCCTGTAAAGTGGATAGCATTGTTTGTCGCTTTAAGTACACTGAGCCTGTGAAGGGTCAAAACATTTTGCAATGTGTGTCAGACATGAGCAACACAAGCATTTCCAACAGCATCAATTTATTGTGTATCGTAGTAAATCGCGTATCCCAATGCTCAGCGACACCCAAATGATCATTGTGTAGTAATGTATATGATTTGTGTATTTTTTTACAGTGTATAACACAATCTGTATCCTGTAAAGTGTGTGTATCGACTCATATTAATGCGCACTCTACTAGAGCTATGTCCGATTCCTGGGCAGCTAACGCCTTAGCTTCCCCAGAAGAAATTTGCAAAGCGGCAACCTGGTCTTCATGGAATACTTAGCCATTATAGGCTAGACCTTTCTGCAGCTTTGGAAGCTGCCTTTGGCCTTCATGTTCTTCAAGCAGTCAATGCATCTATCCCACCCATGTAAGGGATCTTTTTATATCCCATATGTACTGCCACTATACGCAGGAAAAAACAATTTCTTACCGTAAATTTTCTTTTTCCTAGTATAGTGGCAGTACGTAGTTCCCTCCCTTATACGTTGGAGTGAGTAGTATTTCTTGTTATTACTGAGGACTCTTCCAGTTTGCCGGCTTTTATGGGTAAGAGGGGAGGAGTTTACTTTTTGATTGGTCTTTCAGAAGCTTGTCCTAAGGGGAAAGAACAACCCATACGTACTGCCACTATACTAGGAAAAAGAAAATTTACGGTAAGAAATTATTGTTTTTACATCAATAAAATGTCCAATTTGTTCTTCACAATCATGGTGGTCGTGACTACTTTGGTGATCTAAGACAAAGATCCATCTATTAGCCTCCTGAGGCTGGAGACTATCCTGAGGGTCAGACAAAGGGTTCATAGAGTATCTATAGCCCTAACTAAGCAACCCATTACACCGCTGTTTGCCACTGGCCCTGAACCGTGCTATGTGACCCCGACAACTCTTTTGCCTGACCCTTGTTTATTGTTCCTGACTCTGGCTTGGCTCCTGACCGCAATTGGTGATGTCACCAATGTTTCCAATTTGAAAAATGCACACGTCCGAAATGTAGCCTTTTAGCCCCCAGAAACCCGACAAACCCATGCATGTGGGGTATCACTGTACTCAGGAGATGTTGCTGACAGTGACATATGCCAGGAGCTATAAATTCATACCTAAAGTATGTGTGTGGGGAAAAATACACACAAAAAAATACTACTGCAAACTTTGAAAAAATGCTGGTGGTAAAATGTGTGCATGCAAAGAGTTAAAACACCAGCATTTGAAATACCCTGGGGTGTCTAGTTTTCAAAAATATATGGTTGTATAGGGCACACTGAAATGGCCAAGCTCAAAGATGTACCAAATAGGGCATGGGCAGTGGATCACTAAATGCCAAAGTTTAACATTGAAAAATGTGCATGCCCCAAATGTGGCCCTTTTGCCCATAAACAGCCAGACAAACCCATTCGTGTGGGGTATCACTGTACTCAGCAGATGTTGCTGAACACATATTAAGGGGGTTGTGTGACAGTGACATATACCAGGACCCGTTAATTCATACCTGAAGTAAAATGTGTGTGAAAAAATACTAGCATTTGAAATACCCTAGGGCAGGGACGTCCAACGTGCGGCCCTCCAGCTGCTGCAGGACTACATCTCCCATACTCCTCAGCCAGCCCCTTAGCTGAAAGAGCATTATGGGAGATGTAGTCCTGCAGCAGCTGGAGGGCCGCACGTTGGACGCCCCTGCCCTAGGGTGTCTAGTTTTCAAATATATGGTTTGATGGGGTAAATTGCATTGGCTGGCTTCAAAGATACCCAACATAACACATGGGGGGAAGAATTACCAGATTTGGAAGAAATGGTTTTGAAATAGCCAAAACTCAGGACAAATAGTAGAATCTATTTAGCAGTTTTTTTCATTAGCTTTTATAGATGGGTAAAATATTTTTCACGTAAAAGTTACAAAAAGTCATTTTTTCTAAATTTTTCACCATATTTTATACTTTTTTTTATAGTAAATAATATGATACAATCAAAACAATGACAGCTAAAGAAAGCACTTCTTGTGGTGAAAAAAACAATATATAACTTGTATGGGTTTAGTAAACGGGAAAGAATATACTGACAGCTAAACACGGGCCGTGCAGAAATGTTTTCATAAAGGGTACAAAAAATAAAATCAGCCATTGTAACGGAGGGGTTAATAATCATGGGAAGCATAAGAACACTGCCACGGCGTACGTGTGCACACTCACCTAGGTAGAGTAAGATATGTATATGCATGCATTATTCATGTTATCCTTATACAAAACAATTGACATCTGTCTCTGGTAATGTAAATGGTAGCTTTAACTGAGTGTGTTTTATTTACTTGTTTTATGTCGTGCATTATAGGTGTGTATTCTCAGTTGGATACCACCTCTTCTGCTGTCATCGCTCAGAGAAAACCAGCCGACGATGGATGGCATTAGATTATGCTGGCATTTCTATTGGTATCTTGGGTTGCTATGTCTCCGGAGTGTTTTATGCTTTTTACTGTAACAATGTAGGTAACATTTTTCAAGCTCTCATTTAACATATTCATTCACTGAAAAAAAAACCATTTGTTTCCTGGCTCAAACCGATAATGATATCACACTGGTTTACAGTTGCCCTAAGCAAGGTTTTACTTTCTGTTCTCCAGCCCTTGAGTGTTATTTATCTTCCTAATGAGCACTGCTATGAGCTGAAGTCCACATAATTTACATGAGTGAATTTCCATATTAAAAATAATGAGCGAAGGGACATTTGAACTCTTGGCTTCTGCATATCCTGTTTGAACATGCTTTGCCAACTGCAGCCACAGCATGAGCATTTACGCAGCAGTACTTCAAAAAGAGTCTTTTATGGGACAGACCAAGTGAGCCATTTGGGGTTAATTAGAGAATTGAATGGCTCAGTGGACTGTCACAGGATATCTGAACGTATTATATATAGGACATTGATGTTTGTTTAAACCCATTCCATTGCACGATGGGTCTTTCGCAAACAAAGTGATTGAAAAGAACTGTAACCTTCTGCTGAACTGGCAGCTGAAACATTTGATAATGTCTGATAATGATTCCATTTTATGTTACCCTTTACTATTTGAAATGTATGTGGCAGGGATTCAGGAGGCCAACAAGGCAAAAAAAAAAACAGTGCTGCCTACTAGTGATCAGTGGCGGAACATCCAGGGTCGCAACTGCGACGGGGCTCTGGAGTTCCGCCAGTCAGGGGGCCCAAGGGGTGCCGAGCGGTCGTTTTCAGCAATCGCTCGGCGTCCTACTGCTCCCTGCCACCACCCCACCTCCAGTGGTGGGAATGTGAGGCGTCTGTCTCGGTGCCGGCACTTCACGCTGAGCACCAGCATATGACGTCATGTGCCGGCGCTCAGCAGTGAAGCCGCATGCACCGCGGCAGAGCAGCAAGACAGAGGCCTTGCGCTCCCACCACAGGACTGCACGGTAAGTGGCCTACAGAGGGAGGTAGGGAGAGGGTAGATAGCCTGAGAAGGGAGGGGGGTAGGGAGAGGGGTAGATGGGGGGGAGAGGGTAGATAGTGTGAGAAGGGGGGGAGAGGGTAGATAGTGTGAGAAGGAGGGGAGGGGTAGATAGTGTGAGAAGGGGGGGAGAGGTTTAGATAGTGGAAGAGGGGTAGATAGTGTGAAAAAAAAATCATGTTTTTTGGGGGGGGGGGCTTAACAGATTCCTGCACTGGGGCCCTGAAGCTTCTAGTTACACCCATGCTAGTGATGAAACTGCTGAAAACATAAAATTTGCGTAATTGTGGTCATTAATGACCTACTTCACAAGCATTGTAACATTATTTTATTTTAGCATCTTGATATATTGGCTAGTCTGTAGCTAGCCTAAAACTAACTATGTTCTGTTCTGTTATAACCTTCTTAGCCCTTAAGTGTGTAAATGTCTATCACTCATATTTGCTAAAAAGGATTTAGTGCAGTGTTCTGTGGTCTTTTTGCCATGTAAACAAACAGGAATATTTTATTGGTTACTATAATGGTAATAATTTTAACTTTGCACACAAATCACATTTTATACATAATTCCAGTTTAGTTTGAAACAGATTATAATTCTATGATAAGTAATCAGTCAGTAATCAAGATTATAATTAAATTTCCCTTTGCTAAATTTGTTATGTCTTTTTACAGTACTGGCGACAGGTATATTTAATCACTGTGCTGGCCATGATCCTTGCAGTGTTCTTCGCACAAATTCATCCTAGCTACCTTACCCAATCGTGGCAAAGATTGCGTTCTATCATCTTCTGCTCTGTCTCTGGCTATGGAATCATTCCAACAGTTCATTGGATTTGGTTAAATGAAGGCGTCGGATCTCCTATTGTCCAGGTAAATAAAGTAGATTTGCAAAACAAGAGTTATTTATTCCATAAGACAGGCATTCCCAGGAGATTTGCAGTTTCAGTTCACCAGCATCAGTATGTACTATGAAGGGATAACAAAGTTCTTTGGCATGCTTCTATTGACAAACTTCTATTGGTATGCCAGGTCATGGAATGGGGTAGAGCCAAGAATCTCTGTAGACTATTTGAAATAGATCAAAAATATGCTGGTGCATATGCTGTACGTATGTACACACACATACATGCAGCATATAAAAATGCATAGGTAGATTTACAGTCGTGAACAAAAGTTTTGAGAATGACACAAGTATTGATCTTCACAAAGTTTGCTGCTTCAGTGTTCTCTAATTACAAGCATTTCACAAGTGTCAAAGGATTTTTTTTGACAATTGCATTAAGTTTATGCAAAGAGTCAATATTTGCAGTGTTGACCCCTCTTTTTCAAGACCTCTGCAATCTGCCCTGGCATGCTGTCAATTATCTTCTTGTCCACAAGTTCTCAATGTGATTAAGGTCTGGGAAGTTTCCTGGCCATGGACCCAAAATTTCGATGTTTTGTTCCCCAAGCCACTTAGTTATCATATTTACCTTATGTCAAGCTGCTCCATCATACTGGAAAATGCTTTGTTCGTCACCAAACTGTTCTTGGATGGTAGGGAGAAGTTGCTCTTAAATGATGTGTTGGTACTGTTCTTTATTCATGACTGTGTTGTTAGGCAAAATTGTGAGCCCACTCCCTTGGCTGAGAAGCAACCCCTCACATGAATGGTCTCAGGATGCTTTAATGTTGCCATGACACAGGACTGATGGTAGCGCTCATCAGGGAAAATTACTTTACCCCAGTCCTCAGCAGTCCAGTCCCTGTACCTTTTGCTGCCCTTCTTGACACCAGGCCATCCTCCAAAAGTCTTCACCTCACTGTGCGTGCAAATGCACTCACACATGCCTGCTGCCATTCCTTATTAAGCTCTGCACTGGTGGTGCACTGGCTGGACTTTCTTGGGAGCCCTGACGCATTCTCCACAAGAATTGAACCTCTCTCCTTGAAGTTTCTTGATGATCCGATAAATGGTTGATTTAGGTGCAGTCCTACTAGCAGCAATATGCTTGCCTGTAAAGCCTTTTTTGTGCAAAGGAAATCATGGGAGCACATGTTTCCTTGCAGGTAACCATGGTTAATGGAGGAAGGACAATGTTGTCAAGCACCGCGCTTATTTTAAAGCTTCCAGTCTGTTATTCTAACTCAATCAGTATAACAGAGTGATCTACAGCCTTGTCCATGTCAACGCACTCACCTGTGTTAAGGAGAGAATCACTGACATGATATCAGCTGGTCCTTTTGGGGCAGGGCTAAAATGCAGTAGAGTGAGTTGCAATCCACATTTGATTATTTTAAATCTATGGCCAGCTCCCAGCAAGCCCAAACTCAGACTCTGGGTCTCCCTAAACATGATCCTTCCCTCACAGGATTTATTCAAGAAGATGATGAGGACTCAGATCCAGAACATTTTCTGCCTCAATCCTCAGATAAAGAGAGGGAGATCAAGGAAGAAAATTATTTTTTTCCAGTGGAAGAAACAGGACGGTGCATGACTCCCTATTGGCTTTTATATCAGAACAGTGGAATCATCCGGGTAGGAGATTTGCCTCTTCTAATAGAGTGAAACACCTGTTTCCATTTGAGGAAAAGGATTCAGAACTGTGGGGAAACTCCTAAAGTAGGTGCTGCAGTGGCTAAAGCCACTAAGAAAACAGCTATTCCCCTGGATGAGTCATCCAATTTCAAAGACCCCATGGATAAGAGGGTAGAATCTGAGGCAAGAAGGGCCTTTGAAGCGGCGGCAGCAAATATCAGACCAGCCATTGCAATGGCATCTACATCTAGAGCAGTTAGGATGTGGTTGCAGCAGGCCATAGAGAAGACCTTTCCTCCATTCCAGGGGAAGAACAAGTGGCCAGGAATATCTCTGACACCTGCCTTGCTGTTGATTTCTTATCAGATGCGGCTATTGAGTCAGTTTATGCCTCAGCTAAAGCCACAGCCTTTTCAGCAGTCACCAGGAGAGCCCTCTGGCTCAAACCATGGTTAGCGGACAATGCTTCTAAGAATAAGTTATGCAGTATTTCGTTCCAAGGCAAATTCCTATTTGACAGTAACCCAGATGAGATCCTAGAATCTACTACAGGAGACAAGAATTGGCTACTTCAGAGGAGAGCACCACCGCATTTTAGATCTAACCCCTTTCGGCCTTACAGGAAAACAGCATCATATGGATCAAGAAAGGAAGACCCTCAGTCCTTTCGGGACAGGTCATACAGAGGAAGATATCAAAGAGCCAAAGGAAGGGGAAGAGATGACAAGCCAAAGAAATTCTGACTACATGTGGAACCAAGTGGGAGGACATCTCTCCAAGTTCTCCCAGCAATGGTCTCAGATTACTTCAGACCCATGGACTTTACGTATTATCCGTCAGGGTTACTTGATAGAATTCAACCAGCGTTAATAAGTCTACATCTAGTCAACAAATATATCACGTATTACATGTTCCAGATGGAAACCTTCGAGCCAGCCACAGGAATCCTTTCACAAGGAGACTACATGGCTTTGATAGACCTTCAAGATGCTTATCTCCATATTCCAATATACATGCAACATCAGCAATTACTTCGTCTGGTGTTTACATCAAGCCAAGGCATCCAGCATCTTCAGTTCCAGGCTCTACCTTTTCATTTTGGCATCCGCGCCACAAATTCTTACAACGATTATGTCGGTAGTGTCGGCCTTCCTCAGGTGGCAAGGGATCAGAGTTACCCCGTACCTGGATTACTGGCTGGTTGCAGCTTCCACTAAACTACAATGCCTAGGCTGGCTCATCAACTGGGAAAAAATCCTGATTATCTCCAACTCAACTTATCTGCTGCTGGCCGGCACTTTTGCTGGAGCTTCTATGACTGAGCACCGGAATTTTCATGTGACACCGGCGTTTAATCATAGAAGCCACGGCAGAGGAGCCGGCAGTAGTGGAGGTTGTCTGAGCATTTGCTCTGAAAAAACCCTTATCTTATATTCGATAATGTTGATTGTAGGGGGGCAAAGCAGTTCGTATTCTTTTAGACAACGTCACGGTAGTGGCTTATATAAACAAACAGGGAGGAACGAGAAGCTGGAATCTTCAGTCCCTTGCTCTCTAGATAGGTTTCATTCTGCCCATAAACATTTCTCACTTGTCAGCAGTCCATATCAAAGGTTCTACAAAGATACAAGCAGACTTCCTGAGCAGACAATCCGTACTTCCAGGCGAATGGAGCTTGTGCAGGGCCATGTTTCAGATGATTACAGGCAGATGGGGGTCTCCCGAAATAGACCTCATAGCATCAAGCACCAACAAGCAGGTTGAGAATTTCTTCTCCCTTTCACCCAGGGGACATCCAAGAGGACTGGAGGCCCTTTCCCAGAGGTGGAATTTCAAGATAGCTTACATATTTCCTCCTATTCCATTTTTTGCAAGGGTTCTGAAGAAGCTCTTCCAGTTATACTAATTTCCCCATACTGGCCGAAGAGAGCTTGGTTTAGCGACCTAATCCTAGATTGTAAGCTTGCGAGCAGGGCTCTCTCCACCAAATGTATCGGTTTGTCTTAGTCTGTCAATTCTTGTCTTGTCATATCCCTTGAATTTATGTATTGTATTAAGCGCTGCGTAAACTGTTGGCGCTATATAAATAAAAGATAATAATAATAATAATAATAATAATCCAACTGCCCTTTCCATCTTCCCTTTCAGCAGGACTTACTTCAACAAGGACCTGTCTGTCACCCAAATCCGGATCATCTAAAACTGTCTGCATGGATTATGAAAGGAAGATCCTACAATCCAAAGGCCTGTCCTTGGCAGTCATAAAAACCCTGATTGCCAGTAGAAAATACTCTACTTCTGCTAAATACCAGAAAGTTTGAAGAACCTTCCTCTCTGTGTAATGAGATATGTGTAAAAAAAGGTGAGAAAAACCAGTATAGGGAATAGGATAGTGAATGGTAGGAATAATCAACCTTAATGACTTTCCTTGTGTATCTGGAACCACAGCTGCAACCCTTAAGCAACACTCTCCGGGTGTTGAAGTAATACAGCAAAAAGTCCACTAGGGGGCGCTCGTATGTTCCATTCAATGAAAAATAAAAATAAAACAGAGAAAAAAAAATATATATATAGTGTAGGAGTAAAACAGTGTGTTATGCCCTGCGTATCGCAGATTTCCCACTCACAGTGTGTTGATGGGGTTCAGTGCGTCATAGAGATGGCCTTGGGGTCCATATATAGGAATATATACCGAGGAAACAAACCAGAAAAGAATCCAATAGTGTATTATGTATATGGCGCTAGATACGCAACAAGTGGAAATATACTTACACTTAAATAAGTGTCAAGATGCCCGTAATTTCTGGCGATAATCTGGTCACATCCGTATATTCTTCTGGTTTGAAGGGTCCAATGGTAGGATACCAATGTGTGTGTGGTGTATAGAAACAGCCACTATCCACATAGAAAGTATGTAAAAAGAAGTATTTATTCTTAATTAGCAGCCAGCTGGATCCATATCAGCTGCAGCTATAAAAAGTTTTTTTAAAAATAACATAAAAAGTACTAATACAAATAAAAATGCTGATACAAATAAAAAATATATCATAAAAGTCCTTAAAAAAGTCACTCTACGCGTTTCGCCGTGTGCGGCTTCATCAGGAGTATTTTCTTCTCGTATGTGGAGGTCTTTTTAAATGTGCAGCACCATCTGTTGTGGCGTCTGACGTCAGTCCAGTAATTGCTTCCGGATTCCATTCGTTTGTCTGCCTGTAGAGGTCACTGTCTTCAGCATAACAGATGTCCCGGTCGGAGATTTCGTTTCACCATAAAATTAAGGTAAGTAAAGATAGTGTTTGTCTCAATCATACTAATAGATTTTTTTCTCGTTCTTTTAGGTTAGAAGGTCACCAGAAGACGGGACAGATTTATCAGAACAAGGGGTGAAACGGGAAGAGCCGTCACCGTGGACTATTGGATTCTTTTCTGGTTTGTTTCCTCGGTATATATTCCTATATATGGACCCCAAGGCCATCTCTATGACGCACTGAACCCCATCAACACACTGTGAGTGGGAAATCTGCGATACGCAGGGCATAACACACTGTTTTACTCCTACACTATATATTTTTTATTTTTTTTTCTCTGTTTTATTTTTATTTTTCATTGAATGGAACATACGAGCGCCCCCTAGTGGACTTTTTTCTCTCTGTGTAATGTCCACCTATCCTCTCCTGCTGACATCCACTCTGTTCTTAATTTCCTGCAAACTGGGTTTGACGATGGCCTCCAACCAGCCAAGTACAGATAGCTGCTCTCAGCAACCTTCTAGATTTCCCTCTGGTCCAACATCCCTGGATAAAGAGATTTTCCAAAGGAATCTCTAGATTACGACCTTAATTTGGTAAGAGTAGTCCTCCTCTCGCTTCGAACCACTGGAAGATGTTTCTCTCAGGCTACTCATTCTTAAGGTCTTCCTAGTGGCTGTCACTTCTGCCCGTAGAGTTGGGGAACGTCAAGCAATGTACATGAAAGAACCATTCCTACCTGTTGCAGTGGTGTTGAAACTTTCACCTGAATTTATTCCTAAAGTGTTTTTTTTTCTCATTTCCATATGAACCAAAATATTGTGTTGCCCTCCTTTTGCCCTGAGCCTAAAAATTCTAAAGAACGTGAGCTGCATACGTTAGACCTTCGGAGAGGTATCCAGATTCCTTGCTAGAAGGAGTTCATGGAGAAAATGCAGTTCCCTGTTTACTTCCTTTTCTGGAACTCGTAAAGGGAATAAGGTATCTAGAGCCTCAATCGGCCGCTGGATCAGAGAAGCAATTTCTGAATGTTATGTCTCTGCGGGTTTGGAACCTCCTCACAAATTGAGAGCTCACTCTTCAAGATCAGTTTCGACATTCTTGCCAAACTTGCATGTTTAGAACCTTTAATGATTTGTAAAGTAGGGGGCGTGGCTTGGATGGCGGCTGAGTAAGACGTGCGGTGCGGGAGCTCCTCCAACTCCTAAGCTATTTTCAACCTATTTCGGCAGTTACCGAGACATTATCTACGGATCTTCTTCTACCCACTGTGGGCATCATGTCGTCGAGCAAGATCAAGCCGTCGTCGAGCTCTGTACCGGCTTTTTTCGAGCCAAAATCCAGACGTCGGGCCTCTTCCCGCGCTTTACCTACCATCCGCGACGATGCGGAGGACTCCGACGCTTCACAAGGCCCGGACGCTGGCCCCTTGCCACACTCACCTTCTCCTCCTACGAGTGCTCCAGGCGAAGGCGTCTTAACCGTCACCACCATGAAAAGGCTCCTGGACGAGATGCGCTGTAATTTTAAATCGGACATGGCGGATGCCTTGTCCAAACTCCACGTGGACCTCCAAGAGCTTGGAACTCGCACGTCCCACTTAGAGGACAAAATGGAAGAATTTTCTTCGGCACATAACACAGTGGCTGATGCGTGCACCTCCGTACGAGATGAGATTGACACGCTTAAACACAAATTGGGCGACCTGGAAGACCGTTCCAGACGCAATAATCTCCGCATTAGAGGCATCACTGAGGATATCACCACGGAAAACTGCGCACTTACACCACCACTCTAATCCAGGCCATCCTGAACCCTCCCGCCTTCTGCAGACATCCGAATTGACAGGATACACAGGCTACCTCGCCCGAAAATGGTGAAGGGGTCTCCTCCTAGAGATGTGATACTACGCATTAATTTCTATGATTTGAAGGAACAACTCATGCTGAAGGTGCGTCATAAGCAAGATCTACCGGCTCAATACTCACACCTGCAATTTTTCCAAGACCTGTCGCAACACACACTACTTCAAAGAAGGGCCTTCTCTTCTGTCACCTCTACTCTCCGAGCACACAAGATTCCCTACCGCTGGGGCTTCCCCATGCGCATCAACCTTTCCAAGGATGGAGTTGCTATCTCCATTGCTTCACCGCTGGAAGGCCTGCAGCTCCTTTCGGACTGGGGACTTGCCATCTCATCGCAGGATTCATCGTCACCGCGCACCGCCAGGACCCGCTCACCTGTTCCTGCATCCTCTCCGAAACGCCTCCAGCTGGAGTGGGATACAGTCCCCACCAAGGCACCTGCCTCACTTACCTGATCTCACCACCGTCGGTATCCTTTTTCTGGTAACTGCCTAGCTGTTCGACTCACACGCCATTCATACACATAGTAACATAGTAACATAGTTCATAAGGTTGAAAAAAGACCAAAGTCCATCAAGTTCAACCTATATACATATTGTGTCCCTACTGTGTTGATCCAGAGGAAGGCAAAAAAACCCTTATGAAGCAGATGCCAATTGCCCCATACCAGGGGGAAAATTCCTTCCCGACTCCAAATATGGCAATCAGAATAAATCCCTGGATCAACGTTCTGTCCCTATTAATCTAATATCCATAACTTGTAATATTATTGCTTTCAAGAAACACGTCCAGGCTCCTTTTGAACTCTTTGACGGTTTACTTTTTTTACACCACGACGTACATTGACATTTTTGATTTTTATTTTTTCACATTACCAGTTCAAACACGTCTCAGCTCTTTGGAGTTGGGGGTTCTCCTCCGCTGTTTAAGGTGCTTCCCTTCCCCTTTCGATGGGTACCATGTTACGGTACACCTGGACGGGGTTCCCTCCCCCTTGTGGCGCCCATACACGTTCTGGGCTGCCAACTGCTTTTTGGCTACACAGCGCTTTTTTTATTTTTTATGTTCACACGTTATGTTTTCAGCTTTCATTGTTCATGTCCTGATGGCGGTAACTTTTTGTCTTAAACTCACTCTGCGCCACAAACTTATAATTCGGTAGTCATGCTCTGGCGCATCGTCTCTACAGTCTGCACATGTTTCGGTACACACACACCATTTTCTTTCTCACAATTGCGCTCCCGTTACGTGGTACTCAATTCTTATTTATTTTGTTTTGGGCATTGGACGCGGCTCTCCTGTGTTGTGCTGCCTTCTCTGGGGGTCTCCACCGTCTTCCATCATACACCACACGAACCCACTTTAACATTCAATTTTTTTTTACGCATTTACTTATTTTCACATTAATGTCCTCTAAAGTTATTATCTATAAATGCTAATGGCCTTAACACCCCACATAAGAGGAGGATGTTATTCTCAGACGCAAAAAAGGCCAACGCCCAAATTTTGTGTGTACAAGAGACCCATCTAAAACGCTCAAAACCTGCTCACATTTACTCTAAAGATTTTCCATGGCAATTTCATTCCATGGCCTCATCTTGTAGGGCTGGGGTCTCTATTTTTCTCTCCCGACATGTATCTTTTCAACTACTAGACCAGATGGTGGACCCCCAGGGACGGTTTTTATTCCTCAACTGCATCATCAACACAGTCACATACACATTAGTTGCTTTCTATACACCTAATACCTCTCAATTACTTTTTTTTCAGAGGTTGCTCCGCAAAGCCACTTCTTTTAAGAAAGGTTCCCTTATCTTATGTGGCGACCTAAATGCTATGTTTGACCCTATGTTGGATGCCTCGACTCCCCCGTCGGGCACTTTTGGTAAACGTATACGCTCCCTGGCCGCGGCTCTCACCTCCACCCTGCATTCCTATCAGTTATACGATGTGTGGCGTTTGCTCCACCCTTCAGAAAGGGATTACTCCTTTTTCTCTGCATTACACAAGTCATACACGAGGATAGATGTTATTTTGGTTGACAAGTTTCTTTTACAATCGATTCGGGACTGCTCTTTAGACGTTATTAGTTGGTCGGATCATGCCCCTTTATGTTTATCTTTTAGTGATCCTCACCCTTTCAGGGGCAAAGGTTCCTGGTGCCTCAACAACTCTGCTCTCCGACCCAGCTATAGTTGCGCAAATTCATTCACAGCTAGAATTATATTTTCAGGAAAACCAGGACTCGGTTACATCGATTGAATTATTGTGGAACGCACACAAAGCCATTGTCAGGGGCAAGTTTATATCTATAGCGTCCCATCTCAAGCGGGAGAGAGAGAGGGAGGGTGATAAACCTTCCCTTCTCCTCCAGTTATATGAATTAGAAAGGCTTAACAAACAAGCCTCCTCTCCTCAACTAATCTCAGACATCCAACAGGTTAAATCTAGGTTGGCAGCGATACAGGCCCAATCGACAGCCAAAATGCTCCTTTCCCTTCGACAACGCTTTTATTCTAAGGGCAACAAAGCAAATAAGCTCCGGCATGTGACGGCCCTGTCTCGTCCCCAATTTATTTTCTCGGCCTCAGGCTCTACTTTAAAAAATCCTTCCCACATAGCTGAGGAATTTGCTTCTTACTATGCCTCCCTTTACAATCTCTCTGACGACACACACACTCCCCAACCCAATCATGACGCCATTAGTCGGTATTTGGATTCGCTGACTCTCCCCAAACTTACTACCGACATGATCCATACATTAGAATCCCCATTAGAAATTGATGAGATTCAAGCTACAATCTCTCAGATCAAAGCTAAGTCTGCCCCTGGTCCAGATGGTTTTTCTAGTCATTATTATAAGACTTTTTTTTCGATTCTGGGGCCGCACATTCTAAAACTTTTTCGCTCTTTTATGTCCACTGGCACCATTACGACAGAAAACTTACATGCCCACATAGTTACGTTACCTAAACCGGGTAAATCCCCTGACAAATGTGCACATTTTCGCCCGATCTCTCTCCTTAACATGGATGTTAAGCTTTATGCCAAAATTATCGCTAATCGACTCTCCTTACTCTTGCCTTCTCTCCTCCATAATGACCAAGTAGGCTTTGTTAGACACCGACAAGCAGTGGACAATACCCGTAAATTTTTGGCATTATCTTGGGACGCAGCAAGAACCTCTACCCCTGGCCTTTTCATTTCTTTTGATGCGGAAAAGGCCTTTGACCGTTTACATTGGGTTTTTCTTTCGTCGGTCCTTAGTAAATTTGCTTTTCCTCCTTCCGTGATTCGCACTACCATGGCCTTGTACTCTACGCCTTCGGCCTCGGTTAATTTTTCTGGTTTTCTTTCTGCTCCTTTCTCCATTTCCAATGGGACGAGACAGGGCTGTCCCCTTTCCCCACTGCTATATACCCTAGCTTTGGAGCCTTTGGCCCAAAAGATACGGTCCGATCCCCTTATAACTGGTTTTTCAGGACGCAGTGGTGACTCCTCTGTTCTTGGTTTGTTTGCAGATGATATATTAGCGGCAATTACAAATCCTTCCTCCTCTCTACCAGCATTGTTGGAACAATTCGATAGTTACGCCCGAGTTTCTTATCACAAGCTCAATATTAGTAAAACGCAGGCAATGCCTTTAAATTTACCTCTTTCGCTCTCCCGTTCCCTTCGCTCTTCTTATGAATTCGACTGGCGGAAGGATTTTATCTCTTACCTAGGGATTAAACTCCCTAAAAATCTGGCTAAACTTAATACTTTTAATGCATTTCAGACATGGAAATCTATCCAAGTTGAGCTCCAGGCCTGGCGTTCGTTCGATCTTTCCTGTTTGGGCAGGATAGCCTCAGTTAAAATGATGGTCCTCCCCAGGTTGTTATATGTCTTCAGAGCAGTCCCGATCGTCATTCCACATAGTTTTTTTACGCAAGTACAACACATTCTGAACAAATTCATTAACAAAGGGGGGAGATCGAGGATCTCGAGACAAGCTTTTTTTGCACCGCGCTTTAAAGGCGGTTTGGGGGCTCCCAATATTGAAGCGTACTATAGGGCCGCTATCTTATCCCAGGCGGTTATCTTTCATTCCAGAGAGGATATTCCTAGTTGGGTGCCTCTCGAAAACCCCATGTTAGCCCCACTTTCAGTGAGTCAACTACTATGGCTACCCTCTCGCCTTCGCCCCACACTCCCTCCTCTTCCCCCCACCACAGTATGCACGTTCCATGTCTGGTCTGCAGTGTCACGGTTCCTACCTGCCTTATCCTCCATCACGAAGGCCACCCCGCTAACTTCACTCATGTGCCTCATCCCAGACCTAGACATACACTATTGGAATTTTTCACATCCCCGACGTATAGGAGATTTATTTCACAAACAAGACGTGTACATTCACTGACATACAAACTCGATTGTCCATCCCGTCACGCGATCTTTATAAATATCTTCAAATCAGGCGTCTGCTAAACTCCCGCTCTAAATCTCCTCCGGTCGATATCGTTTCATCTCATCCTATAGTTCGCTTATGCTGCAGTTCCTCTCCTAAAAGAGGTATGCTCTCCATTTGTTATTCTGCACTCATCTCCCGTATGTGGGACCACAAGCTTCCCCATATGTTTGCCTGGGAGAAGGAACTCGGCTCTTCCTTTTCGCTGGAAAGGTGGCTGGTCTCTGAGGAGGCTATGAGGGGAGTCACACATTGCACTAACCACCTCGAATTGCAGAAAAAAATTGTTTGCAGATGGTACCTCACTCCACTTCGCCTTTCCCATTTATTTCCTTCCAGTTCACCTATATGTTGGAGGGGATGCCAGGATATCGGCTCTATGTTACATGTCTGGTGGTTGTGTCCTTCTATTTTGTCCACCTGGCAAAAAGTATTTACGGTCATCTCCTCCTCTTTGGGTGTGTACCTTCCCCTTGAACCTGAGATAGCTATTTTACATATGTTTCCAGACTATGTGGATTCTCCAACTCGTAAACTTATTATTCATATTTTTTTGGCCATGAAATCCCTCATAGCTCGTCATTGGAAATCTCCTACTACACCTCACATGTCAGACATTCATACAATACTGGAGAAAGTACATGTTTTAGAAAATTTTTCTTTTATTAACGAGCTACAGCTTCCTTTATATGATAAAATATGGTCCCCATGGCTCCAACACAGGTCGGAGCCTTGCTGGCGCTCTTAACGTGCAATATATTGGGGTATGATATGGAGAGTCGCGTCCAGTCCACATTATTTTGTATAATTTCTTTATTGAGTGTTATTGATGCAACTGTTTCATGATTCAGTGGCTAACATATGCTTGCCGCTTGTGCCTCTTGCGCTCCGAGTCTGTCATGCTCATTTATTATGAGCGCCTTATCCGCATATCACTCAACCACAGCACCTCGCCATTGGGACATTTTCTTTTTCTGTTTCTGATTACTGTCTTATGTTCTCTACATGGTTATACTGCCTTCGAATGTGTGGAATCGCGCCGCCTCCTCGCTCGTTACTAATGTAACGTTTGCACTTTTGTATTCGTACCAACTGCTTGATTTTATCGGCCTGTAACATCTGTCCTGTGACGCGAGTACTATGATGTAACCATGTCGCTTTCCATGCATTTTCGTACGAAAAGAAAAATCTAAAACAATAAAAATTTTAAGTTCAAAAAAAAAAAAAAAATGATTTGTAAAGTGACCACCTGGACACCGTCTCGATGCCAAGTCCTTCAACAAGCAGTTCTCCCATCCCTTTCTTGCTTATTTTCCTTTGTGCCACCTGGAATGGCAAGGGAAATATAATTCTTACATGGGAATTCCCTTTCCTTGTCCAAATCCAGGTGGCACATATTCTTTTCCCTACCCACATTTGTTGTTTTTTACATGTTTGTTCTGAGTAAGTCTTTTTAACTAACTGGGGATATGGGGAGACATCTCTCACCTTCGTGCCAACTGGAAATGGACAAGGAAAGGGAATTCCTAGGTAAGAATTCTATTTTCTTACCATTTTCTGTGGGAACCTTGGTGACTGAAAGAACCTTCGTCCAAATGTTGGGCATACATTACCATGCTGTACAAATTAGAGTCCTTCCCCTCTGGTTGAGTCTTGATTTCCATTGCCCTCCAAAACAGTGCATTTTACTGGTAGAAAAATCTTTAGCCAAGAATTAGAATCCTCCTCTGATTCCTTCTGGACTCCCTACTCTAGAACATCAACACCTTCAAACAAAAAAAAATAATCTTTTTGGGGGCCCACATGTTCACAAAACACACCTTCCACATCCAAAGTAAGTTTGGTGGGGGGTCAGTTGAGATTATTCAGTGAAGTCCTATACAAATCATTCTAGATTGTTGTCTTATGTGTTTGTAACACATAATTCTAAAAGGTACCAGTAACCAGATATTGACCTGCCAAGGTCATACATTATAAAAACGGTTCTTCTTGGATGTCATATTTGTAACAGGAGGTACCTGTTACTGTACCCTGTGTGAATGTTACTAAACCTTGGTGGTTGTCTGTCTTTTCTCTTTCCAAAGCCAGGTGAGCATTGCTGCTTCACAGTATACTGAATAGTCCTGGCTCTCCATTTAGCTTAGTAAGTAAACAGTACCTGTTTTGCAAAGGGAATCGCCTCCAATAACCACATCAAAATTGATTAAGGAGTAAGTAACTTTATCCTCAAAGAATGAAGCTACATGGGTGCAGATAATCTAAAGTAAAAGTTCTTGATAAGGAATCTTTAAAAGGGCGCATCCAGTCAGAGCTTACCCACTTTCTAAGCAACGGTACAAAATGTTTCAGCAGGCACTGCCCTGCACAAATGCAAGATTTTCCACAGGAGCATTTGTCATTCCATTTGTCATTCCAGCTATCACTTCTAGTTCTTGGAAGATGCGTCAGGACCTTCTTAAATTACCTTATTTTGCGTAAATAAAGGCATCAGTTAGTTTTACCTGATGAGTATCTAATGCATCAGATCCATATCCTGTCCACTGAGAAGAAACCTCATGAATACATGAGAGCTGACCATGAGAGTGTGTTTACCTTATGTGTTAAAAGCACTCAATCAGTGGACTCCCACTCTTTCTATTATATATCTCTTTTGTATAACCTAGGATGACTTTTATTGTAAAATTCCTTTTCAAGTATGTCCTTTGGTAGCATACATGGTGCTTACATGCATTCTGCTTTGGTTCCTTTATAACAATACTATTATTATTATTTATTGTTTTGTATAACATCATCATATTCAGTAGTATTCTTCAATGGATAGACATGGCATACCACTGGTATCTAACATAAAAATTTGACTTACAGAGTGAGGATGACCCTGCTCAAACAAATTTACAGATGAGAAGGGATTTCCTTTTTTATATTCTGGTTTTTCTCACTCCACCTTAGGATAGAATAGCTTACTTAATTCTGTGGCGTTTGAATAAAATGCTTTTAGCAGTACTACTCAGTTACTCTTTACATGTTGCATTGTATGAAACAGTACATTTATTCTTGGGTCTTTTGGAACCATCTGAGGGATGGTCTATGCTGAAAGAAGTTAATGAAACAAACTGCACGGTTTGTGTGTAATACAGATATAACGTGTAGGTTTTCCATCTGTCCAGATTTTTGTATAACATTCCTTACTTTAGATCTGTTATTAGCCCTCGTATGGACAGTTCTCCTGCCCCAACTAAGAGCACCCATGGAAAAGCAAATGCGCACTGTGAAAGAGCCAGATTTCCCCGTTAGCCAGGTACTTGTAGGTATGAGTGTTTGTGTACCTTCTACATTGCATGTGTACTGAGTGTGTAAATTAATTTATGTTCATCCACGCAAGAACACAGTACCACACACATACCAGTCTCAGCAAAATAGATCATATTCATATTATACTGTACAACATGAACTTCTCACAAAGCTTCAGGCACTTAATGTGTATTTGTTTTTATTTATAATTGCAGGAGTTTGCGCCACGTGTAATTATTATGTACTTGATTGCAGCTGCCGCTTTTATCTTCTACATTTCTAAGGTTCCCGAAAGATATTTTCCTGGTAATGTATTTGCTGCTAACTAGTCCTGATTTTCAGTTACAGAAAAGTTGTATGCTTCATAAGCAACCAATATATTTTTACAGGTCAAATGGTATTACTTGAAAAAAGGCGTATATTCCACTGCATCTATTTCCCAAATCTTTTATTAACTAAATAAATCTATATAATGATGTTTACCTGAATAAAAATATGCAGTGTATGTGCATTCCAAACCCATCTTATTTGTATATGATAAGAGCAGCCATCTTATAGAGACAGTATACTGTCCCTGACACTAAAACTGTAGAACAATATATACTAAAGTATTCTTTGGGTGCTTTAACCGGCGTTCTCTTACTGCGTCTTCCCTAGAAGACCGCAGTTTTATTTAAATATTTTAATTCCTTGCTTGTGATTCGCTTCAAAGCGATCACGTGCACGGAAATGAGGGGGAGTGGCTGCTACGGATCGCTGGGGACACCCAGCGGTCAGTAGCAGCCACCCCTCGCGATCTCAACGTCCATAGCGACGCTGGATCTCGCATCATCGATGACGTATCTGGTACGTTCCGGTCTGTGGGTGACACCTAACCAGGAAGCACCAGGTACGTCATCGGTACGGAAGGGGTTAACCCCTTCAGGAACTTTTTTTTTTTTTTTTTTACCATGTTTGCACTAAATGAGCAGAGCCTTTTTGTGCTTTTGCTATGACTGTATTCAACTCTGATTGCCCACTAACTTATTTAATGCACCCCCACACATTATATATTGTTTTTTTCCGCACAAGTAGGGCTTTCTTTTGAAATAATCAGGGCCGGATTAATGTAGGGGCTGATGGAGCTGCAGCTCCAGGCCCCTACCTGAAAATAGGCCCAGTCAGGGCCGGACTGACTGGCCCTATGCGTGGCCGATATGGGCCAGCAGACCAACATTCAAAGCTGCCTCCTGGTCCCGAAGTCCAAAGCAGCCATCATACAGCTCCACCGCCTCCACCGGCCGCTTTAAATTCATTAGGTGGCCGGCGGATGCAGTCTTACAGCCGCACAACGACTGCTTTGAACTTCGTGACCTTGCTGCCACTTTGAAGACGTGATGTTAGAGGAGGCGGGCTTACAGAAGAGTTCCCCGTGACAAGGAGAGGAGAGCAGGAAAAAAGAAAAAAACCCAAAATGTAAGTATTACAAAAAAAAATAGGGGACCCATATTCAAGGGAGGGAGCTGGCTAGGTTTTGGCAATACAAAATCAATATTAACCCCTTGATGACAATTGCCGGTCCGGGCACGTCACGGAAAAACATGTTGTTAACGACAAATGACGTGCCAGGACCGTCATTTGTTAAAACGGGTGAAAAAATCGATCCGTGATCGATTTTTTCACTCAAACGGTGTTGCTCTAATGCCTCGACATCGAGGCATTGAGCAACACCAAAAAAAACATTCTGCCCCCCCCCCACGATCGCTCCTAGGGACGAATAAAAAAGCATGTTTGAAAGACTGCACGTCTTTCAAACATGGCGGCGCCCGCCGCCGAAAAACGGGTTTAGGAAGCGATCGCGAGTCGCTTCCTTTGCTTAGCTAGTGTTGCTAAGATGCCTCAGTAGCGAGGCATCTTTGCAACACCTGTTTAGCAAAGGAAGCGACTCGCGATCGCTTCCTAAATGATTACTTACCTTCCCGGTACCGGCGTCTTCGAAACACACGCGTGTTTCAAGATGGCGGCGCCCATCAAGCCGGGGGCGGAGCCTGCTGTCATCATCGGGGGGGGTGTTGCTGGATGTCACGGACATCCAGTGAATAACACCCCTAGTGGTCAGATCACTCATAAGAGTGATCATGATTTGATAATCATCGTCCCTTTGTTCAAGCTGCTGTATTGTTTCAATACAGTAGCTTGCGGTACTATAAAAAAGAACCGCTTGGGTTTCCCACAACACCTGGCACGAACCCGGCTAGGAAAGGGGGAGACCTCAGCTCTACGTCAAGAGGAGCTTTTGGCATTGAAGTTCAGGGACAGAAAAGAGGTGTGCATGCTGACCACCATCCACGATGAGAGAACCGTGGAGGTTTCTGTCCGTGGCTGGGGTTACTAGAAAGCCAGTGTGCATCAGGGCCTATAATAAGAACATGGGTGGAGTTGATCTGTCAGATCAACTCCTACAGCCCTACCTCATTATGAGGAAGACAAAGGCCTGGTACAAGAAGGTTGCAATTTACCTAATGCAAATTGCAACCTATAACGCTTTTTTGTTGCACAAAAAAGCAGACACTGGGCTGAAACTGTCTTTTTTGCAGTTTCAGCTCCAAGTAATTTCAAGTATCTTGTACCGTGATGCACCTGGTCCCCAAGTGGTGATGGGAACCAGCAGAATTGGGGCTACCCATTTTATTTTTAAAATCCCCCCTACAGCAAAGAAGCAGAATCCCCAAAAGAGATGCAGGGTATGCTACAGCAGGGGGCAAAGAAAGGACACCACATTTTACTGTCCAGATTGCCCTGGAAAACCTGCACTCTGTGTCGGTGACTGCTTCAAGTTGTATCACACAGTTTCCCATTTTTAATTTTTTTTTTTGTTCCTGCTCCATTTTTGTATTTTTTTTTTTTACATTTTTTGTTACATTTACTGTTTTTTAGCTTTTATTTGCTCCACCATTTTTTAAGGGTTTTTATTTGCACTGTCAAGTGAACCCTGTGTCCATTCCGTGGCATGAGGGACCGCTTAAGGTGCTAGATCAAATCCCTTCTTGGAGATAGGCCAGGCTTTCTTGTAACCTGTCCCTACTGATAGTTGGGTACAAGCATTTTTCTTTACCCAGATGTAAAACTTCCTAGTTGAAAAACTGAATTGCTCATGTTCCAAATGTGGCCATTTTGCCCCCAAACAATCTGACAAACCCATGCATGTGGGGTATCAATGTACTCAGGAGATGTTGCTGAACACATATCGGGGTGTTGTGGGACAGTGACATATACCAGGAGCTGTAATTTCACACCTGAAGTACAAAGTGTGTGAAAAAAACACCAAAAACAATTACTATCACAAACTTTGACAAGGGTTGGTGGTAGGATTAGTGCATGGAAAGGGTTAAACTATCAGCATCTAAAATACCCTGGGGTGTCTAGTTTTCAAAAATATATGGTTTGGTGGGGTAAATTTAATTTGCTGGCTTCAAAGATGCCCCAAATACCACATGGAGACAAAATTACCAGATTCAGAGAAAAATGGTTTTGAATTAGCAAAACGCTACTTGTACTTATTGCCCCATAACGTGTAGAAGAAAGCAAAAAAACATAAAAACATTGGGTATTTTTAAAGTCGGGACAAATAGTAGAATCTATTTAGCGGGTTTTTCAGCAGTTTTTTATGATGAATAAAAGATTTTTCAAATAAAAGTGAGAAAATTTTTTTTTTTATTTTTCGTCATATTTTATTATTTTTATTATAGGAAATTACATCATATGGAAAAAATTATGGTGTCTGAAGAAAGCCCTTCTTGTCCTGAAAAAAACAATATATAACTTGTGTGGGTTCAGTAAATAGGTTAAGAGAAAATTACAGCTAAACAAACACCGCAGAAACGATAAAACAGCCATTGTCACGAAGGGTACAAAAAATAGAATCAGCCTTTGTCACGAAGGGGTTAAAAGTGTGGGGGGTGTTTATTGATTTTTTGTCCAATTTTGGTGTGTAACCACCCTTTTATTAAACATAAGTAACACTCCAAAATTGGACACAAAAAATCAATAACAATATTAATAAATATTGTGATTGCTGTTAACAATTTTTTTATCTAATTTTGGTGTGTTACTTTTAATAAGTGTTTTTTTTCTGTTTTTGTTTTTAAAGGTTGGGGGTTTTTTTTCCCGTTTCGGGCCAAGAGAATGCTGAATTTTTGGTTTCGGTTCAGAATTTTCATTTCGGTCAGACACTGAAGTAATAGGCCTACACCACATCAATGTTTGGCTTAGTATATAGTGATAGGGGTTATGCTGCATTACTGTCAATGTCTGGCTCAATGTATAGTGATAAGTGTTATGCTGTACCCCCGTCAATGTTTGCCTCAGTATATAGTGATAGGTGTTATGCTGTACCACCGTCAATGTTGGCCTCAGTATATAGCGATAGGTGTTATGCTCTACCACCATCAGTGTGTGCCTCAGTATATAATGATAACAGTTATGCTGTACCACCGTCAATGTTTGCCTCAGTATATAATGATAACAGTTATGCAGTACCACCCTCACTGTTTGCCTCAGTATATAACGATAGCGGTTATGTTGTACCCCCGTCAATGTCTTGCGCAGTATATAATGATAACAGTTATGCTGTACCCCTGTCAATGTTTGCATAATGATAGAAGCTATGCAGTTTTAAAGTGTGTGTGGGGGAGCCACATACAGGATCTGCCCCAGGTGTCACATACTGTGGGTACGCCCCTGGCTGGGGGTAATACACATGGCAGTGGGGGCATCACCTTAACCAATACAAAAGGGGTTGGGGCATCAATACACAAGGGAGGGGGGTGGCTGGGGCATCACATAAATCAATGCACAAAGGGGGCAAAACACAAGGTTGTGGGGGGGGACACATTAATCAATAGTAAAGGGGGCCTGTCTGGGGCATCAATACACAAGGGGCAAAAATACAAAAGGAGCAGTTAATGACAAATCAGCGTAGAAAATATATATTTTTATGCTTCAGTGTGGCAGAGCCTGTCCCGGTTTGTGTTTGGGTGTCAGTGTGGTAGAGCCTGTCCTGGTGTGTGTGTGTGTCTGGATGTCGGTGTGACAGAGCCTGTCCTGGTGTGTGTATTTGGGCATCTGTGTGGCATAGCCTGTCCTGGTGTGTGTGTTTGGGCATCTATGTGGCAGAGCCTGTCCTGGTGTGTGTGTTTGGCTGTCGGTGTGGCAGAGCCTGTCCTGGTGTGTGTGTGTTGGTGTGGTAGAGCCTGTCCTGATGTGTGTGTTTGGGTGTCGGTGTGGTAGAGCCTGTCCTGGTGTGTGTTTGGGTGTCGGTGTGGCAGAGCCTGTCCTGGTGTGTTTGGTAATCTGTTTCCTGGCTCCTGAATTTGTAGTCACTTCAGAGGACAAAACTTTCTAGGCCCAGAAATCAGTTAGAGGAAAAGTAAAGGTTCTTTGTTATTTACCCTGTTTCAATCTGCATATTTTATTTAAAAGGATTACTGGCACTAAATTGTGGCTTCAGGTGTATTATGACCTTTTTTAGTGTGTGGATGTACTCCCAATCCCATCACATTAAATTCTATCTCGTACATCTGCCGAACTCTGATGTCATCTTTATCCAGCACACATGGATGCTGAAGGAGTTAAGATTCTGTCCATTTCCAGGTACTTATTTGAGCTTTTAACACTGGGATTTTAATAATAATGTGGTATTCTGTTATCGTAAAGGAACAATTTAACATACTTTTAAAAAGAATGATTTATAGCTATTTGGATGGTGTGACGGAAGCCTCCTTTACTGGGGCCACTGGAGAAGCCTGACTGCCAGCCTCCTCCCTATTGACTATGGGCCCTGGGTTTGTAGAGACTTCTGTGGCTACCCCCAGCAGTATCATCTCATCACTGGCTGAGGGGATTATCTCCAGCAGACAGCCAGGATCTGCCACCAGGGAGTGACCACCATTCTTTGATGTTTAATGTTGTATAAATCAGTCTCCCCCCCCCACACACCTATTGTATTGTTAATCCCGTTACTGCACCTGTTGTCTCTGAGAGGCAGATTAAGGGGGCGGTTTGTGTCCCAATATCTTGTTTTATGTTAATGTGTGTTTTGCTGGATATATCCAGTCCTGTGTGTCCAAAATAAATCAGTCTTCGTTTGGTTTTACCCTACACTGAGTCTCGGCTAGTGACTGGGGAACCGGGGAAAGTGTGTTGTCCCAGGCTAAGGGAGCACAAGACAGCGGAGGCAGTCGGTCGGACTAGCCAGCTCCGTGACAGATGGTAAATACTGTGGCTTAGGTAGTGCGGCGTGTGGGCACATGAGCTCAACCACGCGATACAATACATGGGGCTGGTGTCCAGGGCTGCTTTTTATTCCCAGTCCGGCCTTGCCGCCATTGCCGTCTTTAACGCAGGGCAAAAGGGACAGCTGCCCTGGAGGAGCCGAGGAGTCCTGCCTATTTTATTTATTTCCATAAAAAGGCCCAACAAAATCCTCAGCACCAGGCCCATTATGCTCTTAATCCGGCACCGAAAATAAATTTTTTATATATAAACCATCATTTACTATGTATAACCAGTGCAAAATGGGAAAAAACCTCCAATAGTGTATTTAGGTATTTGTCCTGGTATTTTCATTTATTTTGGCACTTACAGGGTTAAATATGAATGACGCGCATCGCTGTTTCTAAACAAGATTTTTTTTAAATGTGGTATGGTATGCTGAGAGTTGTGCCCCAATAGCGCACCAGAAAAAGAAACACTGCTAAACAAAAGTATATCTTTTTTGAAAGATGACATCCCAAAGTATTTACTAGGGGCATTTTAACACTTTTAATGCAAGTCTATCCAAACACAGTATTTCAGTGTTTTTTTTCCTGGGTACATAAACTTGTGATTTGTATTTAGAAACACCCCCGAGTACAGGAATACCCCATTTACATGGGTAGGCTATGTCTCTTTGGCACTGCGGGTTCAAAATCGGAACATGCAAATTTCAGTTTTCAAACATGGAATTTTGACAGATCAGTTTGTTGAGGTCCCGTATTTCATTTTAACCCCCTAAAACTATATATTTCCCAAGGGGGTGGCTGTGCTGGTCTGCCCAGACACCTGGGCAGACAGCAGCCGTGCCCCCACAATCACCACGATTGTGGCGACGTGGTGGCATTTTTCTGGGGTGATGTACCGTGACGGTCTGCAGATACCATGTAACCCTGGTGTACCAGGTACGTCCTGGTCTCGAAGGGGTTAATATGCATTTTTCCAAAACAAAAAATAAAACAATTGCCTGATGCAGATGTGTCTGCAGTCCTCCTCCATGGCCCAAAAAACTATTGCCACTGATTGGCTGCTTGAAGCTGCCAGTCAGTAGCACGATAGTGATCCCTTTGAAATCAATAGCAACATTTTCTGCATTTTTCTTTCTCTGAGCCAACACTGGAACTGACTGGAGGCGAGTATATCCTATGCAAGATACATTCGGCTGAACACATCTGCAGATCATGTAGCTGGGGTCAGAAGAATACATAATGGAGTATTCTGCAGAATCTCCCATGCATTTGCAAAATGGGCCATACAAAAATTTAAAGGGAAAATACTGCTACAATTGCCTGTTCACTAGATGTACCGTATTTGCCCGAATATAGGCCGCACTTTTTTCCACCCACTTTAAGTCTTTAAAGTGGGGGTGCGGACTATATTAGGGGTTTGGCGCAGGAATGCGCAATTCCTATCGCCCGACGCCCGGGACATGCAGTTCTGGCCGCCGCCAAGGAAGCAGGGTTAGGATACAGATCCCCCGCAGCGCTGCAGGGGATCTGCATCCTACTCTCCGATACTGTTAGGGATATTAATGAGACAAAATAGGCAAAACCAATATTTTATCACACACGCAAAATAACGACGCTACCAAAGATTGTAGAACCACATCCACAATGTTAATTTAAGGAGATACCCTATATTTTATCTCCGATCCTAAATCCTTTCAGATCGCCGAAAATTATAATTCAAATCAGATATATATCACAATAATAATCAATCAAAAATATTTATTTATTGTGAATACAATTCATAAAATCTATATATGAGTCAAACAGTGCATAATATAAACACAAAGTTCTTAAAACATGTCAAATTGCAGTATATCCAAATACGGTATATTATCGAAAGTTATCAATATGAATTAGTACTTTATGAGTCTAACACAGCATTAATTTCCATCCCACTCAGCAACCAAAAATGATAATCAGGGCGGTAATAAAAAGATCACTAACTCTATTATATTAGTTTAACTAATATGACAATTTAAAATAATTTAATAATGTCCAAGAGTATTCAGTGACATTCCTAATAGATGCAAATAATGTCAAACTTCATCTACAGGTAAAAGTACCTTTTCATTATTGTTATTATCACGGGTTATAAGCTGCAGTCTCACAAGCCGTCATATACAATAATGCAATATACTATTTCCCAGAAACAGGGAATTCTATACGAAGAAGACAAAATTCACCTCTAGTGAGAATAATAAAACAATTATATTTACCACCACTTGTTGCTGTTGTCCAACTGGTCCTTGTAGAAGTTAATCCAGGTTCAGTGGCAAGAAATTAAGTGGAAAGAAATATAACTTACTAAAAGTTATATAGATTGGGACTCAAAGTAATTCTAAGAGTAAAATTATGGTGCCAGGATCTTAAGATTCCAATTCTCTGGGGTAAATTTAAATGAGTCCGTCAGGGTCTGTCTGTTTCAGGTCCGTTTCTTTTTTTAAGGTCCGACCCTTAATTATTCAAAACATAAGCTTTTAAAGACAGGGCTTATTATCATAGCCTCCACCTCTTGATTGGAATTCTCCAATCATAATGGTGGGTTTTACCCATTATAATTAGGACTTTTACTCGTATTTACATCGTTGTAATTTCTTAATTTACCTCCGAGAGACGCTCTGGTCTAAGAAATAACTTAAGACCGTTACATATGTGTTAGGAATTTATCCTTGGTCACCTTATCTTTAGATGTTACCTCCTATATAGTAAATCAGGTCTTTGTAGTCACTCATATCTCCAGACGTTGCCTCCTAGGTAGTAAATTAGGTTTTGGTGGTCTTACGACGTATCCCCCATTCCAATTTACATTCCTAAGGATATGCAGTGTCTACTCCTTAACTTTCTCATGGAAGATAACATTAATTGGATCATATATACTGAATACTTCTTTGTTCTCAATTATTGAGGGAACAAAGACACACAGAAATAACCGTTATATGATTAAATAAAATAAAATGGCTCTGACTCCATTTTGTGCTCATGTAAAATACAGAATATATAGAATACATGTTTTCTAGCATAAAATATCTGACATAATCCCCCCTTTAGATTATGACAAAGCAAAATCCAGTTTGCTCTAGAATGATCTAAACAAGCGTCAGATATGTATTAACGACTTCAAACCATATCGTCCGACATGGGACGTGCAGGGGAATAATGCACAGATTGGAACACTTTTGCTCCTGTAAGAGAAGTCATTAATGAAAACTTTATAGTAAGAATAATTAGCCATATAAGAACTGTTATCATCATCAAACCAAAAATTATATCGCTATGATATGACCAATCCACATTGTGTATGATATTGGTATCTTGTTCTGTGTACTTATATGCATCAACAGAAATATTATTCTTCCTGATAGACATCTGTATCGTATGGTTAGGCTTATGGTCAAGTAGATATTGGAGATCAGGATTAATGGGAATATCAAGATTTTGAAACGCATCAACCATTTGAACTTCCCCTTCCCAAACATCGGTACCAACAGGGTACAAAGTAACCTCGCCTATGGTAATCCGCGAGTCCTGGGGTACCTTGATCAATGACACGGGAGATGGCAAAGCTATCACCTTATTAGTCACCTGATCTCTCCGAAATATACTCATATTTTTGTACAGAGTACTGACCAACCATCTATCCTTTACCAAGATAGCATGTACTGGAGCATTATCACCAGTTTTTGTCATAGTTACTTGACATTTTTCAGAACCATGCTTAATATATTCAATTCCACATAAGGCATTGGTAGAATCGTATATAAAAGGATTCCCGTCACACTGAAAATTATTGTCCTTAAATTTGACACATTCTGTCAAAATAGGTATTGAATACCAATCTGGTACCCATGGTTGAAAAGCCAACACAGCAGGGGTTTGGATTCTGACATGGATCTCATCCTTCCATGTTCCAACATTATGTATGGTTTTCAACTGAAAAATATTTCGTGGGGTAACATACGGGATTGATAATAAGAAACATATTTCCATTTTCTCTGGATCAATGTAAAGAGGAAGAGCACTTCCCATTTCATAGGCCAGATTTAGTTGCATGGGTTCCACTGTATTGCCATCGACTTTCGTAATCATTTTACGAACAATATCATCTGAAACAAAATATAAAGGAATATGTCCTCTGGTTAACTCAGTCATTCCAGATTGCACTTCATCCAAAAATGAATTTGTGTGGAATATTATCGGGTCGTGCATAAACAAAAGTTCACGTTTGAATTGTTCATGATTTTGGTGCAGATTAATGGAGTGAGAGATTAACTTAGAATGCATATTTGTGGTTACAATGGTGTCATTCACCATAACCATTAAATCGACTAAGTACTCTCGTTGTCGTTCCATTTCCCGATGAATAGCATTGATTTCTCCTTTTAAACCTCGAATTTCGTTCTCCAAAGTTTGAACAGAAACAGAGTTTGCGGCAGACATACCGGTTGCAACGACTGCACCTATGGCTGTACATACCAAGGCGACAATTAAGGCAACAAGGAATCTTTTAGCTCGATGATTCATTGTAATGGAGCTCGATACAAACGGTTTCCTGGCTTGTTCCAAAATTTCTTGAACGCGTCTTTGTGCTCTTTCAAGATGCATCTGGTACCAGGCTTTTAATTCAGGGAGCTGCATCGATGAAACGTTGTACTGTTTTTCGATGGAGATCTTCGGGTCTAAGCTGACAAACACACGTTGTGTTAGGATCCTCTTTTCTGTAAGGATGAATCCAGGAGCTTCTTGGATCATGATGCCGGAGGATGGTCCAGGCTCTGCGATCGGTTCCATCCGCATCTCGTGACACAGGAGTAATACGATCCAGACGATCGCCACATCCTTCTTGGACATCTTTCAGAACTTGATTCCTTGTCTGAATATTCAAAAAGAAGAATAGTATGAGTATACGCACTTGTAATATCACTTGACATTAAGACATAGCTATCCAAGCTACCTATCAATATTAATATAGTTGCTGGATGGTATGGAAATTAATGATATGAATATGCATGATCGCATAACATAACACACATTTCAAGTTGTATACGATACCACATTGTTGATTTGGATCTTCTGATTTCACACCGATGTTGTCTTCTAACTCCGATAGAAATGGATAACAAACATTTTGCACTAATATTATGGCTATCCGATTCGCCGTCCAGATTATGGATCCACCTGTCTTGGGGAGAAAGATACCGGATCATTTTAGGATTAGCGATCTGTTTTAACAGACTTTTGCTGATATAGCTGTTTTCGATCTCCAAGTTTAGCTTGGCATTCTTACTTCTCCCTAGATCATTCACTTGAACAGGAAAAAATAAATTGTTATTAACCCTTTCAATTTTGTCAAGGAATTGAACATGACCTGCTGATTCCACAGATTCCACATAATTCCTGTGAAGAGAAATGGTTAAAACATCGCCTTCCAGAGATACATTTCGGATCCTCTCCGGTTGAACTTTTATGGAATGATTATCTGCAGGGGAAATAAAATCATTAACCTGCAAAACAGTAACATCAGATGACTGACTATTCCTAAAATGAATTTCAATAGAGTCCGGCCTTTCCTCAATCACATGGCAATTACGCCTGGATTGCTGATGAGACTTATCATATGGAATGGGTACTTTGGTTTGTGACCATACAATCCCATTCACACAATCTATGATTACATTAAGTCTTCTGAGTAGATCTATACCCAAAATCAATCGGTCATAGGGGAGATTTACCACTATTACCGGGTGTCTCAAGGTCTTATTACCTATGGTAAACTTTAACCAGGTAGAACCTACGACATGAAGGGAATTACCTCCAACACTCAGTAGAGTATTTGGAAAATCTCTTAGCTTCGGCTTTTCTGCTGCTAAGTCCATTACCTTCTGAAAGTACACATTTGACAATATAGTCGCTTGTGACCCAGTGTCAATTAACCCCATGAAGGGTTGTGGCAATGAATCCTGTACATTTACCGAAACATAATATCTTCCTTCATATTCTTCTAGTTCACATAAAAACTTAGAATGTGTCAGCATATCACTTGTCTTCCATACGTTACCTGTCACGGCAGTAGTTCCAACCTGTACTGATGTATGCACACTCTTACCCACTAGTTCTTCCTTCTCAGGAATGTCTTGAGCATTCAAGCTCTTCCTAGCAGTTGGCATCTCATCGGTTAACTCCTTCGGAGCTGGTTCCTGCGAACTAGGTGCTTTTAAAGACAAGTTAGCTTGCGGATTCATTTGGTCTTGCTGCAATATAGAAGACAAAGTTACAGACACGTCCCCCCTAGCCAAAAATGGAGGGACCACATAGGTTTTACCATCAATAACACAATCATCCGATAGATGATGAGGATCTGGAAGTAAAACAGGGTTAGGAATTATATCATCTGATAACCATCCCTGCATTGCCACATCGGCTTTAACTTCATTATGATCTATTGCGGGGGAGCTGGCATTGTAGCAGGACCTACCCCTAAAAAAGGATTGGTGGTCGCTGTAGCCATAGTTTGACTTAATTTAGTCATCTGCTCCGTTAACAATTTCATTTGGTCACTCATTTGATTGACATGATGACGAAAATTGTTTTTCCCATTCCTGTACTGCCTATTAGGTTTGGAGTTATTTGGCTGAGGCTGTTGGGAGTTATCAGACTCAGATTGGCTGGATCTGTCCCGATTAGTCCTGTAAAATTTCCTCCTTGCCTGAGGGTTTTTATTCCACTGGGAATTACCCTTCCTCCACTGTGGATTCTTTTTGGCAGTAGGACTTTTTCCTTTGTTATCCTGGGATTCCACATTAAGAGTTTTAGGCCTGACAACAGGTGAGGCTGTAGCCGATTCCTGTTTCTGAGGTTTTGGGAATTTAACCACCTCAGCATAGCTTCTCTTTTTCTGTGATTCTAATCCCATATGGGCTTGGGTTTCTGCCACCTCTTGTCCATGAAATTTCTGACTCTTTTTATCAGGCAAGTCATCATTGGCATGCAATACTGTATACAGCGTCATGCATTCATTAACAAGCCAGTCTAATGAACAATCGCTATCATAATCTCTAGCAAGATTTGTCCGAATTGGAGAAGGCATTGCATAGAAGAAAAGATCTCGGAATTCTCGAGAATCATATCTGGGCTTACGTTCTGTAAGAGAATAAGCGTTCTTTAGAACAGTTAAAAACTCTCTAGGACTTTGGTGAGGTCTACATTTCAGATTATACACAGCCTTTTTAGCGGCGGAGACAGTTTTATACTGTCCAAACTCAATCTTAATCTCATATTTCATTTTAGACCAAGATAGAGTTCGCATGCTTTGTAAACCTTCAAAGTAATGTCTGTGATGACTTGAAAAAGTCCACGACACATAGTGCTTCTTATGGATATCATCATCCATTCCCAAAAACTGCATTGCCCTTTCAAATGATTCTAAATGGTCAGCAATATTAGCTGTGCCCTTTTTAGAAAATTCAGCAACAGTCTCCTTAAGGAATTTAATTACCTTAGGGGCATCATAGACAGGTACGGGTAATTTCTTAGTACCCTTTTTCACTCCTTTAAAGTTACGGGAGCGCCCGTCTGATCTGTGTGTTCTGGCCGTATTGGCACCTTGTAACATCACAGAGGGTTCACCTGAAACATGACCTTCTGAATAAACGGAAGATTCACTATCACTTTCATCACTACTCTGATTTTTATCAGAGTCAGAGGAATCACGTGTATCAGAACATTTAACCTTATGATTCCACTGTGATTGGACAGAAGCCATCTGATTAACCTGTTCTTGTAGAGTTTGTAATTGCTTACTTATACTCAGAACAGCAGACTCTGTTACGGTGGTGTGGGTTTTAACCCCTTCATCACCTTCACCATACAAAGATAGCTTAGGCATTTGCACACTATCCTGGTTAGACAATTTGGCTTGGAGTTCTCGTATCTCCCCATGACAATTAACAAGATCATACTGACAATCAGTTACCCTGCTCTTAGCATCAAGGTATTGGCCATGAAGTGCCAAATGCTTATCATTTAAATCATCAAACTTTAGTCTCAACTGTTTGTACTCTGCCTGAGTATCATTTAACTGATCCAGGGCTGTTTTAGAATCTTACAATTCTTTTTGGAGACTAGACACTTCTTTATCTCTAGTTTCACGATCTCGCAACAACCGAGAAGCCAATACAAAAAAATAGGGCCAGGATGATAAGATTAACCCTTCTCGCTCCTTCAAATCTGATGTTTGAATAATAGCATTCAGATGTCCAACCAAAGGTGATCCTTCAGACCATTCATTTGTTAGGGTCAATTGTACATTATCCTTAAGGGATTGGAGCCACTCTCCATAAGTCCCTTTGATTTTCATATTTTTATGATAACCTCTCATAATATCCTGTTTAATGTTATTAACATGTACCAGCATTTGTGCTTTATACATCGAAACATCTTCATCAGAAGCAGCACTCGATTTGCTAGATACAGACATGTTTTATGCACTGATCAGTATGCAATACACAGTACCAGAAATATACTATGTGAAACAACCGAAACTCACAACAACTACCGTATACCAATAATTTGAATTATTCTTTACGTGAAATATCTCAGCAGTGCCTCCAAGTATGTTAGGGATATTAATGAGACAAAATAGGCAAAACCAATATTTTATCACACACGCAAAATAACGACGCTACCAAAGATTGTAGAACCACATCCACAATGTTAATTTAAGGAGATACCCTATATTTTATCTCCGATCCTAAATCCTTTCAGATCGCCGAAAATTATAATTCAAATCAGATATATATCACAATAATAATCAATCAAAAATATTTATTTATTGTGAATACAATTCATAAAATCTATATATGAGTCAAACAGTGCATAATATAAACACAAAGTTCTTAAAACATGTCAAATTGCAGTATATCCAAATACGGTATATTATCGAAAGTTATCAATATGAATTAGTACTTTATGAGTCTAACACAGCATTAATTTCCATCCCACTCAGCAACCAAAAATGATAATCAGGGCGGTAATAAAAAGATCACTAACTCTATTATATTAGTTTAACTAATATGACAATTTAAAATAATTTAATAATGTCCAAGAGTATTCAGTGACATTCCTAATAGATGCAAATAATGTCAAACTTCATCTACAGGTAAAAGTACCTTTTCATTATTGTTATTATCACGGGTTATAAGCTGCAGTCTCACAAGCCGTCATATACAATAATGCAATATACTATTTCCCAGAAACAGGGAATTCTATACGAAGAAGACAAACTCCACCTCTAGTGAGAATAATAAAACAATTATATTTACCACCACTTGTTGCTGTTGTCCAACTGGTCCTTGTAGAAGTTAATCCAGGTTCAGTGGCAAGAAATTAAGTGGAAAGAAATATAACTTACTAAAAGTTATATAGATTGGGACTCAAAGTAATTCTAAGAGTAAAATTATGGTGCCAGGATCTTAAGATTCCAATTCTCTGGGGTAAATTTAAATGAGTCCGTCAGGGTCTGTCTGTTTCAGGTCCGTTTCTTTTTTTAAGGTCCGACCCTTAATTATTCAAAACATAAGCTTTTAAAGACAGGGCTTATTATCATAGCCTCCACCTCTTGATTGGAATTCTCCAATCATAATGGTGGGTTTTACCCATTATAATTAGGACTTTTACTCGTATTTACATCGTTGTAATTTCTTAATTTACCTCCGAGAGACGCTCTGGTCTAAGAAATAACTTAAGACCATTACATATGTGTTAGGAATTTATCCTTGGTCACCTTATCTTTAGATGTTACCTCCTATATAGTAAATCAGGTCTTTGTAGTCACTCATATCTCCAGACGTTGCCTCCTAGGTAGTAAATTAGGTTTTGGTGGTCTTACGACGTATCCCCCATTCCAATTTACATTCCTAAGGATATGCAGTGTCTACTCCTTAACTTTCTCATGGAAGATAACATTAATTGGATCATATATACTGAATACTTCTTTGTTCTCAATTATTGAGGGAACAAAGACACACAGAAATAACCGTTATATGATTAAATAAAATAAAATGGCTCTGACTCCATTTTGTGCTCATGTAAAATACAGAATATATAGAATACATGTTTTCTAGCATAAAATATCTGACAATACGCTGATACAGCCTCCCCTGCCAGCACTTCCCACGGGAGGAGTGCCGGCACGGGAGATTGTCTAAGCGCATCGCACAGACGTTCACCGGCTGCGGCAATGCGAGCATAAACAACCTCCGCTGCCGGCACGTCTGCTCGATGTGCTTTAACAATATCCCTTGCCGGGACTTCCCACGGGGGGGGGGTGCCGACAGGGAAGATTGTTAAAGACCGGAAGTTGTCCACGCGTATCACGCAGATGTCCCCCACCGGCCCCGCTAGACACCAGGGAGACTGCATTGGTAAGTCTTGGGGGGCATATCTCGGGGGGGGGGCAGAGTGACAGCATATCTCGGGGGGGCAACTGGCAGCATATCTGGGGGAGCAGAGTGACATATCTGGGGGCAGAGGGGCATATCTGGGGCAGAGGGGCAAATCTATAAGTAAGGTGCATTAAAATGGCTATTGGTTTTCTGTTTGTATGTGACATATGTTGACTAACTTCATAATAGATACCAAAAATGTTAAAATACAGTGTGTTGGTTAGAATACTGTTTTACTATTCCACGAATGTGTATTTTTCTAAAAATTTAAATTTTTCTTTAAAAAAGCACCTAACTTTTATAATCGAGCCAATACGTTATATGTTTTTTTTTTGTCCCGTTTTAGTTACTTCTTTCATTTTGTTAGTTTGCTCACAATTGATGAAATCTAATTTCATCTGAAAGCTTTTTAGAACTTTAAATATAACATATTGCAATAATTGATAAATATATTGCAATATGTTATATTGCAATAATTGATAAATATATTAATTTGCCATGATCTAAGAAGCTTGTATATTCTGCCAGACTCATGAATGTAGTAGCGTCCAGTTTCGGTACCTCTTTACAAAATAAAACAAGAGACACTTCTTTATTTTACAAGCTTTATTAAATGTCAGATATGGAATTATTTGTCCGCGGTGCGGACTTGAAATAACTTCAGCACCGCGACACTCAACCTTTATTAACATGTTACAAAGTGTCAAATATTATTACCATAACCAATTTGACACAATATATATAAATAACATAACCAATTGTAAACATTTTAATAACCAACTTAATAGCCAAATAAGTAACCTGCTGGTATGGGCGGGTCCACCTGTATCCCTGCTGAAACTGCCGGCGTCCCCTAGCGCGGCAGTCACATGACCTTACGATTCACAGAGGCGCATGCCCCTGGAGTGTCCTGCACTTACACCTCTGTGCACCACAAGTAACCATACCTAGATGGTTAACTCCTGCACCGTACCAGCTTAAAACCAGAGTACCCGGCAAAATTGCCAAAATCAGGGGAGGGACGGGCGGGAAAATTTTCTTTAAAATGGTTGCCCCTATAGGCCACGACCCTTCCTTATATACCCCTAAGGGAGGGTAATTACCCCCTCCCTTCTGCCCCTGCACGTGCCACTAACTTAACACTTTCAGTGCCAAAATTTTCCTTAGTCATGCCTTAACCCCTTCAACAGGCCTGACCATGGGTACCTTGTCCGCACTAAATTCATGTGGCCCCTCTGTCCAATTTCTTTCCCTCCGGGGCTGTTCTGGAACTTCTTAAACATTTTTTTTGGAGTTTATTTAAATATGTAAGTAAACTTTGTTTGGTTCTCTTAACAGGGCAACTAAACTACCTGGGTTCAAGTCACCAACTGTGGCACATTCTTGCAGTGGCCATGCTGTACTGGTGGCATCAGTCTACAGTGGTTATCATGCAGTACAGACATAGCCAGCCTTGTCCAGTGTATGCGGGTCATCTTTAAACAGAGGTAAATGAAAGTAATGGAATACTGGGAACTGGAAACGGCTTTCATTAGTTTAAGCAAACGTGTAGGTTTTTGAGTTCTAGATGAGATGCTGCACTGTAAAATATGGTAGGTAAATACACAAATAGGGATATTTAAATGTATTATCTGTGGGGAAAATATAAAAATCATCCATATCTAATGAACATTATGGCACATCATTAGGAGAGCCTGAAAAAGTCTTCTATAGCTAATGTTTTCTGTTTTGTTTTCTTTTTCCCTTTCAGTTTCACTTTCTTTCTTGAGGAAAGTGATACCTTATATAGCCATGGACATAGAGGTTTGGTTTGGTAGTTATCTCTGACTATTGGACTTCTTTAAAGAAACAGAGCCGTAACTACTTCTCAGATGACTGAAAACCCGAAAGAAGATGGATAGCTTGCAGTTCCAAGGCATTTTTAAGTTTAAACAGTGCCTCCAACAAGGGTTTCTTGGGGCCTTTAATTTCATGATTATATGTCAACTTTGCCCAGGACTGTTTACATACTAATTTATGTTCATCACCATAAAAATCTGACTCTTTCCATCATAAAATGCAACAGACGATGAGTGAACTGCGGTAAAACAGAAAGAAATATATTTAAGATAACATGCAGGTTACATAGCAATCTCTAAAAAAATAATAATAATAAAAGAAATTCTCTTTTGCGCTATATCTTAAAAGGGTTTGCCCTTATTTGTTCAAGCAAGCAGTTTCAAGCATGTAGGGACAGTTTTGTTAACTCCAAAAGTCTTATTTTTGCAATAAGCAACATGTGTGTTTTCATAGAGGTAGAGCGTTAGGCAAGGCCACATCAGCCTGTAGCTTCCGCATCATAAGCAGTTTTCAGAAGATCTGGAACATTCTGTTATTTGCTGAAGATGCCCACCTGTTAGAGGTTAACCTTATGTCTCCCACTATTCCTCCCTTTCTCTTTTGAACATGAATGAATCCATGTTCACCACTTTTGACCTTACTTAGTGAATAGTTGTAAGAGATTGGTGATACATAAATGCAGCAACACAGGGCAATACTGATTAGAGTTTTAATCCAGCCTTTATCAGGTAAATTTTGTCTGATCCCATGCGCTAAACCTCTAAAGGACTGGACATGATTATTTTATAAATACTCCAGCCAATAGCCAATGTGATTCCTTCAGCCACATGCAACAAATTCAAATTCAAAGTGCATTCATTCAGTTCCTTCTGTATTTGGTAATCCAAGGCTCTGTTATCATACAGCGCAATAGAGGGGGAGGTCAGATTTTCTTGTTAGGGCATGGAGTTAGAAGCTGGGAGACATGCTTCCACAAGGCTTTGCAAACAAGTGACACAAACATCAACACACAACAAAGCATTCATCTTTTTGCTCCAAGCGATCCTAACCAACTACATAGGCCTTTACCTGGTGAAACTTGTACTTGTACAAATCAGTTCTATATCATGCATAATTACCGTATTTGCTTGATTATAAAACGACCCGATTATAAACACCCCCAAATCTTAATATTAATTTAGGAAAAAAGAAAAAACATGAATATAAGACGAACCTATAGGAAAAAAGTTTTACCAGTAAATGTTAATTCATTTAAACTATTTTTTTAATAAAAGCTATGATTGAGAAAAATATTTTGGTTTTATTTCCTTCTATTTTCCAACCTGCCCCCCAGTTATGCACATCTGCCCCAGAAATGCCTTATACCCCCTATATGCCACTGTGCCCCATGATATGCCTTTTAACCCTATATGCCACTCTGGCTTGGAAACTTGAGAGGAACTGAAAAGATATAAATCTAAAGTTCAGAAATTGGTCTAGTGTGCTTACTAGGGGCCAAATGTAATATTGAGTAAGTCACCATCTTTCCTTACAGGAGCCCTACGAAGCTGGTGGAAACTTCGGGGGGAACATTCTTTCAAGTACAGAATAAAAATGCAGGGTCTAAAATGTGTACAAATCACTACAGACACTCTGTGGGAATCCCGCTGTCCCACACAAAAACAATAATGCAAAAGAGAATAGAGGTGGTGTAACCCACCCCAGTGAGTGGAGCAAATAAGCAAATAAGTAGATATAGCTTACCCCTTTGTGGTCAAAAACGATCAGAATCCGGGATATACATAAAAGATAAAAGAAACAAATAATAGTGCAACCTGTGTGCAACACAAATTAATGCAATAAAAGTAATGGGCTAGAACACTCACATGAGTGGAGCCAATGTGACTGACTCAAATCGAAATCGCTATGTGTGATTTGGGATCACACACCCATCTGCTGGTGAAGATGTGATCCAGTAAACTGGCAAGAACAACCCACATCTTTCTTAGTCACAGCAGATGTCACATCACTTTATACAATAATTAATCATGATGAAGGATGTGAGGCCGTTGATCATTTTTTAACCAATTCTGGGAAGTTTAGAGATACGCAAAAAGATTTTATTTTAGAGGCTATCAAATTGATTTTAAATAATAACTACTTTTGGTTTGGTGACGGTTTTTATTTACAATTATGCGGCACTGCGATGGGCACTAGGTTTGCCCCCAGCTACGCTAATTTATTCATGTCATATTGGGAGGAATCTTTTATTTACAGTGGGCATGCCTGGGGACAAACCTAGTGTCATATCGCAGATATATCGATGATATATTTTTTATTTGGAAAGGTAAAGAGAAAAATCTTTTAACTTTTATAAAGTATCTCAATTCAAACACTTGGGAATAATAGTTACCTCAACATATAGCCGCAACCAAGTAAATTTTTTAGACTTGGATATTTATGTTGAAAATGATCAATTAAAAACTAGAACTTTTTTTTAAAAAGGTGGATGTCAACAGCTACATAGAGCAAAAAAGCTGCCATTTCTCCCTGTGGCTTTCGAATGTTCCCAAATCTCAATTTTTAAGAGTAAGAAGGAACTGCACCGACTTTAATCAATTTGAAACCCAGTCTAAAAAAATTCAAAACTTTTTTAGAAAAGGGCTATGATGGAGATCTTTTAACTAAAGCTTGGGAAGAAGCAGCCTAAAGAGATAGACACAGTTTAATACACAGTAATGCTAAAAACCCCCATACAGGATTTTTTATTTGTAATTTTAGATTTAATAGTCCCAGTGTCAAAAATATTTTTAAAAGACACTGGTCTATTTTACAGAAGGATCCAGATTTAAATAGGATCCTGTCTAGTGAACCCAAAATTGTCTATAGGAGTGCACCTAATTTAAAGAAGCACCTTACTAGCAGTTACATTAAAAAGGATCCCAAGAAGCACTTTCTTAATGAATCAGTAGGCTTCTTTGGCTGCGGTGTCTGTTTGGCTTACAGATCCACGGGAAGCGGGAAACATCACATTTCAACGTATAAGACGGAAAACACCAATACCACCTTTAAAATACACAACTTAATTACATGTTATTCAAGAAATGTTATATACCTTATAAAATGACCATGTAATAAGTGCTATATAGGTAGAACCACTCATCCATTGAATACACGTATAGAGGAACACATTAAGAACATCGGAAACGGGTATGACAAGCATAGTCTCTCCCTTCACTACAAAAAGATACACTCCAGTAACCCACAGGGTTTACAATTTTGGGGTATAGAGATTGGAGGGGAGAGGATTTGATTAAGAAACTAGGAGCTACGGAAATGGGGTGGATTTATAAATTACGCACTTTAACGCCTCTAGGACACAATGTTGATTCTGAGTTGTGCCATTTTTTATAACCTAACTCTAGGTTGTTTTCGACTACTTAACTGTTTTTAGAGCCTATTTATTGCACTTTATAATGTCTTATTATAATTGATGTATGTAAATTAAAAGTGTTATGATTTTTAATGTATATTTTTTATTTTATTTATAGTATCATTGTATTAACCCAAGCACTGCATTTATACTAGGAAGTTTTACCACCCATTTTGTACCATTTTCATTACCTAGTGTCATGAACCTGGAAAGCAGGTCGGGTAGGAGCCCAGTCGCAGGGGGATAAAAGGGGTTCTGTCTGTACCCCACGATGCATGACGGCTAGAGGGATGGTACAGACAGGCTCAATGAAACACAGCACAGGCAGAATACTTTGTAAGGTACTGTATTAACGAAGGTGACAGGAACAACAAGTACAGGTGGTAAGTCTCTAGGCAGGATGCCCACTGGCAGGGCCGACGGCAGGATGCCCACTGGCAGGGCCGACGGCAGGATGCCCACTGGCAGGGCTGACAGCAGGATGCCCATTGGCAGGGCAGGAACAACATAGGGTCAGGTACAGGGCCAAAGCAGAGCGGACCAAACATGTTAATGCAGGGTTCCACTCAGATAATCAGGCTCAACTGTCCCAAGCAATCAATAACTGATGCTCCAGAGAAGGAAGAGCGGCCACTAGTGAGTGCAGACACACATGACAGCAAAATAATTTGTGCATGGTCCGGGCTAGTAGGGTGGAATCCTGACATATCCCCACCACAAGGAGCAGCTTCCGGGTGCTCATAGAACCGTACAGAAGCAGTGTCACTGTCTGCGGCGAGACATCTTAGTTCTGGCACGTAGCGCCTCTTCAAACACATGCTGATCCTCACGGCGTATGATAGTTCCGTTGGAAGCCACTACACAGTTTGGTGGCAGCGCCTCAGTTGTGCTGGCCTAGGTGTTATGGACCTTAGCTACTGGATACATAGATACATTGTCCTACATCTAAAGTCATCATGGGTGAGGAACACCCCCTGTACACAGAGTCCCTCTGATTGGAGTTGGTTATCACCAGGACTGGACTGGGTTGAGGCTGGAACGGAGGAAAGCCTACCAGACCTCTGATCACGTAAATGTTGCTCATAATGCTTAAGCTCATTTCTGTGCACGATTGTCCCATTGGATGCTAGGATGTAACCAGGAGCCCCAAGGGAGTGTCTTGCATTTGGAGTCTCCTATTCTCACTCCTGTGAGCGATGGGAGTAGAGGTCCCAACCGCACAAACAGCCATGGTGTTCTCGATCTCGGGTGTGTCCGCTTTATCAGCCTCAGAAGAAGCATCGTTCATGTCAGACCAGTCAGGGTCCTCAGACATGGTCTGGAGTTCATCTGACATGACTTCAGATGGCGTAGGATATCCAGGTGCTGGGATTTGGTTAACCCCTGGATCACCATTCTGGGGAAGCGACAGGGTGTGCTCCAGCTTTGATACATTATCGTTACATGCAGGTTCCTGGGCACGGGGTTTGTCAGAGCAGGTTGCAGACTGTTTGGCTGGTTTCAAAGGACAATATGTAATCCTATGGCCAGTCTCCCCACAATAATAGCACAGGTTATCCTCTTGCCTTCTCTGTTTTTCCTACTTGGTAAGTGGTTCTCGCTTGAAGTTCTTCTTAGCAGCCGTTTTGCTTTTGGTCTCCGTCTTGGTCTTTTTATCAACATGGTCAGGTTTTAACACAGTCCGTACAGATATCTGGAGAAGACACTATGCCAGAACTGCGGTTATCCCCGCGGACTCCTTGGAATGGCCTTTGCATTATTCTGTCATGAACCTGGTAAGCAGGTCGGGTAGGAGCCCAGTCGCAGGGGATACAAGGGGTTCTGTCTGTACCCCACGGCCAGAGGGATGGTACAGACAGGCACAATGAAACACAGCACAGGCAGAATACTTTGTAAGTTACTGTATTAACAAAGGTGACAGGAACAACAAGTACAGGTGGTAAGTCTCTAGGCAGGGTGCCCACTGGCAGGGCGGGAACAACACAGGGTCAGGTACAGGGCCAAAGCAGAGCAGGCCAAACATGTTAATGTAAAGGCCCTGACGGAAGGGCAAGGCAGGTTTACATAGGCAGGGTTCCACTCAGGTAATCAGGCTCAGCTGTCCCAAGCAATCAATAACTGGTGCTCCAGAGAAGGAAGAGTGGCCACTAGTGAGTGCAGACACACATGACAGCAAAATACCGTATTTTTCGCTCCATAAGACGCAGTTTTTTTCCTCCCAAAGTAGGATGAAAAATCAGCCGCGTCTTATGGAGCGAAGATGCAGGCAGGGAGGGAGGGAGGGAGGGGAGGGGGCAACGATATACCGTATTTATCGGCGTATAACACGCACTTTTTTAACTAAAATCCGGAGCTTAAACCCTACCTGCGTGTTATACGCCGATAAATCCGGGGTCGCAACTGAGGCAGGCGGCGGCGGCCGCCAGCAGAGGAGTCCTGGATTTCTGCCAGTCAGGGGGGCCCAAGGGGTGCCGAGCGGTTGCTGAAGACAACCGCTCGGCAACTCTCGGGCCCCCCTGCCTGACAGATATACAGGAATCCTTTGCTGGCGGCGGCCGCCACCGCCGCCGCCGCCTGCCTCAGCGCTTCAACTCCTGTGTTGGAAGCGTTTGTCTCGGGTGTCGGCGCTTTACGCTGGGCGCCGGCATATGACGTCAGACGCCGGCGCTCAGCAGTGAAGCGCCGGCACCCGAGACAAACGCCTCACGCTTCCAACACAGGAGTTTAAGGTAAGTGACCGGGGCGGGGGGGGGGAGATCCTAAGAAGGGGGGTTAGGGAGTTAGAGGGGAGATCCTGAGAAGGGGGGGTTAGGGAGTTAGAGGGGAGATACTGAGAAGGGGGGTTAGGGAGGGAGGTCTTACTGTGTGTGTCTTACTGTGTTTGTGTGTGTGTGTCTTACTGTGTGTGTGTGTGTGTGTCTTACTGTGTGTGTGTGTGTCTTACTGTGTGTGTGTGTGTGTGTGTGTGTCTCACTGTGTCTGTGTGTGTCTTACTGTGTCTGTGTGTGTCTTACTGTGTGTGTCTTACTGTGTTCATAGCTTATTCAGTTATTGTAATAAATATTTTAGCCCATTTTTTAGCTCAAAATATTTTTTCCTTTTTTTTCTCCTCTAAAATCTAGGTGCGTCTTATCAGCAGGTGCGTCTTATAGAGCGAAAAATACGGTAATTTGTGCATGGTCTGGGCTAGTAGGGTGGAATCCTGACACCTAGGTATTAACCTCTTGACTGCTAACGACGGCATGGTGCCGTCGCTAGCAGTCCCAGTCAGGTGCTAACGACGGCACCATGCCGTCGCTAGCACTACCCTACCTTGATGGAGGTCTGTGGACCCCCATCACCACCTACCCCGGCGATCTGCCCCTCACACTGAAAGGCATCACCAGGGCCACCCGATCCGGCCGGTGACGGCACGCGCAATGACGCGATGACGTCACCGCGCAACTTTATTAATAACTGACAATTGTCAGTTAAAGCGGTATGGGGGCATGCTGCTTAGATGCCTGTATCGCAGGCATCTAAGCAGCTACATTGGAAAGGTAATCGCCTCACCTTTCCAATGGTATAATGCTTGTTAAAAAATAATAAAAAATATTAAGTTAAAAAAATAAAAATGTACAAAAAAAGTAAAAAAAATGATTTGGGGGTCTCTAAAGGAACATAAATAAAGATCAAAATTGCCTAGAGACCCCCAAATTAAATTATCTAAACATTAACTAGTTTAACTTTAACTGTAAATATTATAAAAATCAGCCATTTAGCCTGTGTGGTACATGAATGTAGTAGCGTCCAGTTTCGGTACCTCTTTACAAAATAAAACAAGAGACACTTCTTTATTTTACAAGCTTTATTAAATGTCAGATATGGAATTATTTGTCCGCGGTGCGGACTTGAAATAACTTCAGCACCGCGACACTCAACCTTTATTAACATGTTACAAAGTGTCAAATATTATTACCACAACCAATTTGACACAATATATATAAATAACATAACCAATTGTAATCATTTTAATAACCACTTAATAACCAACTTAATAACCAAATAAGTAACCTGCTGGTATGGGCGTGTCCACCTGTATCCCTGCTGAAACTGCCGGCGTCCCCTAGCGCGGCAGTCACATGACCTTACGATTCACAGAGGCGCATGCCCCTGGAGTGTCCTGCACTTACACCTCTGTGCACCACAAGTAACCATACCTAGATGGTTAACTCCTGCACCGTACCAGCTTAAAACCAGAGTACCCGGCAAAATTGCCAAAATCAGGGGAGGGACGGGCGGGAAAATTTTCTTTAAAATGGTTGCCCCTATAGGCCACGACCCTTCCTTATATACCCCTAAGGGAGGGTAATTACCCCCTCCCTTCTGGCCCCTGCACGTGCCACTAACTTAACACTTTCAGTACCAAAATTTTCCTTAGTCATGCCTTAACCCCTTCAACAGGCCTGACCATGGGTACCTTGTCCGCACTAAATTCATGTGGCCCCTCCGTCCAATTTTTTTTCCCTCCGGGGCTGTTCTTGAGTAACCATCTTATCCCTGGAGCTCCTTGCATTTTTACTGCAAAACTTATTTTTGCTGTAAAAGTGATTTTTTTTTTATCCCTTTACCATCATATCTTTGGGATTGTAAGGGGAAAGAATGGTGTTTGCTTCTGTGAGTGAATGTATGGAAAGTATGGTGTGTGCTTCTGCGAGTGAATGGAGATATGAAAGGCGTGTGAATGGTCAGTAAATAGGGTTGAAGCCTTGACGTGGCATTACTGCTCACGTAAGAAGTTAAATTATGGCACAAAAAGTGCACATTTGCAGAAACTACACCCCTTGGGACATCAAATGAGGGGCTGCATGTGTTTCTAGTACAAACCTGGAGTGCGCAAGAGACAAATGAACATGTCGCTATGGTTAGAGAAAAACATATTTTCTAGCCAAAGCGACATATTCCATCATTATTTGTGCACTCAACTTTTTTCCTAGAAATACATGTAACCCCTCATTTGAAGGTTAAATTATGGTACATAAAGTATATATTTTCAGAAACTACACCCCTTTGGCGCATCAAATGAGGGGCTGCATGTATTAGTAGCTCAAGACTGGAGTGCGCAAGACATAAATGAACTTGTTGCTTTTAATTTAATTTATTTTTTTATTTTTATAAGTGTGATATTCACTTATTTATTGTGCACATCAGATTTGTGATACAAATACAAATAAGATCTAATTTGCTGCAGCTGTGGGTGTAGTTTCTAAAATTATATAGTTTTGTTGGCATATTTTAACATCCCGGGCAGCTAGAGCTGTTTAATTGACGGCAGCCATGCATTAAATTTAAAGATGTCTAGTAAATTTAACTTTTAGCACTAAAATATTAGAAAAACAGTCTACTGTTCTCAATTTCTGTTTATTTTAGACCGGTTACCTACTATAAATATTTAGCAACACAGGTTTTGATATTAGAGTTTAGAAAAATAAAATTACAAACTAGTTTTTATTGAGTCGGAAGTGAAAAAATACACATATAAAAATTGTATATTTGGAATCTGCTGGGTGTGCTGAAAAAAACAATATATGGTTTGTATAGTTTATTCTCAAGAAATGTACTTCTAAACGCGTTTAAACGAGAGATGCACCAAAATGCCGAAAACCAGCTTAGCATCCAGGTGGGAAATGGCTTAGCAGCCAAGGGGTTAAACATGTTGCCCCGACGGGGTGTATGCAAGTATGCGCGAAAACCGCAACCTTTCAGATGAGTGGACTTTTGGTCCACTCAGGTTACCATACGTATACGGAACCAGGAAGTGGAAGGAAATTGGTTGCGCAGTTGAAAAGACTGGAGCAGGAAGACAGCAGGACCAATTTGAGAATGCCCCAAGGCGAAATGCGTTATTGGAGGATCACAGGGGGGGACTATTTTTCACTTGAGTATTGCATTTGGATTATGTGTTTTTATTTGTTATATTGTGTTTAAAATAATTACTGCAGTTTGCATATTTTGCACATTTGGCACATACTGCATCCTCTCCACATATTGCTCAGTTTTGCACAGTACCATTTTAAGACTCATCCCTTACTGGACCCATTATTTTTTCCTGCTGCTATCTATATTTATGCTGGTGTTAAAGAGGAAGTGCTGTCCTCAGTCAGCACAGCGTAATCCACACCAGAGCCCGGGTGGGGGCCCTGGATCAGATCTTCACCAACAGATGGGTGTGTGATCCCAAATCACACATAGCGATTTTGATTTGAGTCGGTCACATTGGCTCCACTCATGTGAATGTTCTAGCCCATTACTAGATGGTTGCACTATTATTTGCACTATTATTTGTTTCTTTTATCTTTTATGTATATCCCGGATCATTTTTAACCCCAAAGGGGTAAGCTTTATCTCCTTATTTGCTTATTCGCTCCACTCACTGGGGTGGGTTACACCACCTCTATTCTCTTTTGCAAACATTCTATTTGGTACAAAGTACCGCCTAGTTATCTTTTTGTAGAATACCTTTTCCAACTTTATTTGGTAATACTGGAAAGTTTTTCTTTCAGGCTATATATTCTTTGAATATGAGAAATATCTTATCTGGTTAGAGATACATTCTAGTTTGCTAGATAACCTTTAATTAGGAGGCCAGTTAATTTATCTGGGAGAGAGTGTTCAGTCTTTAGCTGATTAAATGTTTTACACAAATTATTATTATTACCGTATTTAACCGATTATAAGACAAGGTTTTTCCAGAGCAAATGCTCTGAAAAATACCCCTCGTCTTATAATCGGGGTCGTCTTATAATCAGACCTCAAATGCGATGCAGGAGACCTGGATCCTCCTGTGTTATCCCCCCCCAACTTACCGGTGCTTCTGAGTCCCGGTGCTTAGTCCGGGCAGCGTGTAGAGCTCTACGCGATTCACGTAGAGCTCTACACGCTTCCCGGACTAAGCACCGGGGACTCAGAAGCAGGGGACCTGGATCCCCCTGTGTTATGCCCCCCCAACTTACCGGTGCTTCTGAGTCCCCGGTGCTTAGTCCGGGCAGCGTGTAGAGCTCTACGCGATTCGCGTAGACAACTTCCGTTCAAGCGGAAGTTGTCTACGCGAATCGCATAGAGCTCTACACGCTGCCCGGACTAAGAACCAGGGACTCAGAAGCACCGGTAAGTTTGGAGGAGGGAGTGTTTAAATGGGGGGGCATAAGGCATTTCAGGAGGCAGAATGCTCTGTGAAATGCCTTTTAACCCCCTTAATGCCACTCTGCCTCCAGAAATGCCTTTTAACCCTCTATACGCCACTCGGCCTCCTGAAATGCCTTATACCTCCCTATATGCCACTCTGCCCCATAATATGCCTTTTAACCCCCTAAATGCCAGAGTGGCATATAGGGGTATAAGGCAATTCTGGAGTCAGAGTGGCACATAAGGGGTCAAAAGGCATATCATGGGGCACAGTGGCATTTAGAGGGTATAAGGCATTTCTGGGGTAGAGTGACAAGCCTGGGGGCAGATGTGCATAACTGGGGGGGAGCAGGTTGAAAAAAAGGAAATAAAAACAAAATATTTTTCTCAATCATAGCTTTTATTAACAAACAATTGTTCACATCCCTTGCGAAAAAATTACTGCAGTTTTTCTGAAGTAATACTGCAGTTTTTTGGACATGAAAAAACTGCAATACTGCACTTTTACTGCAGTATTACTGCACATTTACTGCATTTGTACTTCACTGTACTGCACTTTTACTGAACATTTACTGCATTTTTTTTTTATATTGCAAACCTACAGTTGTACTTCAATGTACTGCAGCTTTATTGCATTTGTACTTCCGTACAAAAATAACTGCAGTAAAACTGCAGTACAGTGAAGTACAAATGCAGTAAATGTGCAGTAATACTGCAGTTTTTTGGACATGAAAAAACTGCAGTATTACTTCAGAAAAACTGCAGTAATTTTTCATAAGGGATAGTTTACATGAATTAACATTTACTGGTAAAACTTTTTTCCTATAGGGTCGTCTTATATTCAGGCTTTTTCTTTTTTTTTTGTAAATTAATGTTCAGATTTTGGGGGGTCGTCTTATAATCGAGCAAATACGGTATATTGTTTTTTTCCGGACAAGAAGGGCTTTCTTTAGATACACTTATTTTGATTGTATGATATCATTTACTATAACAAGTATAAACTATAGTGAAAAACTGAGAAAAAATTACTTTTACCCATCCGTAAAAAGTAATAAACCCCCCCCCCCCCTGCTATATAGATTCTACTAATTGTCCTGAGTTTAGAAATGCCCATTAGATGTGTGGTAAGTCTGTGTTGACACTGCAGAGAGGCAAGTGCCGAGTGTCCTGGGTAACATGCTGCCCTTTAAGTACACTGCTAGCTAGCCGGACTCTAGAGAGTGTCATTGTGTGTCCCCTCATGAATGCACCCCAGTAGATCAGGACTTGGATACATGGTTAGGTGACCAAGTTCTGGAGGTGCAGAAAGGCAGGAGAAATGCTGGGATACAGCAAGGAAATCTGTTAACTCACAGAGCGGTTAGGCGTGCTTCGAAGGTCATCGTACTCACAGTTGCAGCCGCCAAGAATTCAAGGCGTTACAATTGTTCGCCGTGGTCTGTACTGCTCAGAGAGCTGAACGAGTGATCCTGGAGAGATTTTGGCACTCTCATACCCGTATGGAACTTGACACACTGTAAGAAGAAAACAAGAAATAGGTGGAAGCGAGGCTGAGAAAGAAAGATCAGCTTGAGTGACCCAACCCAGGTCTATGAAAATAAGAGCTGCAACCCTCTTGAAAGATAAGGCCGCTAATTCCTTGCGCAGTGAGTCCTCCCCCAATTTACCTGTCTGTGCTGTGATTTTTCTCTTCCCTATCTATATGATTTTTCTAAATGTATAACGGCTTGCAATGTATTAACATAAGAGAGAAGTGAGGAGACGAGGGGGAGGCGAAGAGATGGGAAAGAAACAAAGACAATATAACATGTAATGAAAAGCTTTGCTAATATTCATCTGCATAAATATACTATCGATTACAATATTATATACTGGTACAAGGACGATATAAAGGAGAGATGAGGAAGGAAGGGAAGGAAGCAGAGTGATTAAAGGGTAAAACAAAGTTCAAAATGTCACAAAGAAGAGGTTTAGAAGGAAAAAGGAAGGATAGAAAGATTGACCAGGATAGCAAAAAGGAAAAAAAATGGTCTCACTCTGCTCACCTAAAAGAAGAAATATAAAAAAAAATAAAAAGCTAGATGAGCCGTTTATTCAAGAAAAAAATGCAGCAGTGTATTTAATCCTGCACTGATCAGCAATTAATAGAAGAGCTAAAAAAACTATTTTGCTGATATTAAAACAGACATATATATATGTGTATGACTAAAAACTGTAGAACAAAAAATTGAGCAGACGGAGTTTGAACAAAATAATGCTAAAGATAAACTATAATTAGAAAATATTAGAAAATAAAATAATATTAATGAAAGATAAACTGGCGGATATGGAGGATAAGGCCCGACGCAAAAAATCTTAAAATTGGAGGTCTAACAGAACAAATCAATATGAAAGACCTTACTAAGTCTGCTTCAAGATATGGGCATCAAGGAAGCACAAAGTGAAAAAAATATAGAAAAAGCATATAGAATCCCTAAACCAAAAATAATTTCTTGGGAGACCCATAGAGATGTGATCGTGCAATTTCTGACATTCCAGATCCGCCACAAAATGTATGTGGCTTCAAGAACGTACAATACAGAAGAAGAAAGATTTTAAAAATGAATTTTCTTTCTGGACTTATCACAAAGTACTCGCCAACAGAGAGGTCACTAAAAGGAAATCACTACTGCTTTAAAGGAGAATAATATATACGGTTTTTTTGTGACATTTGAAGTCCAAATGGCTGTGTTAGACTCGATTAAGAAGGCTCACGACTGGTGGAAAACTACAAAAGCATAAACAAATGTATTATGTCTGCATTGTGGCTGTGTTTTTTTTCTTTTTTTTTTCTTATTATTTTGAGAAAGTGTCACATACCTGGCTGCCGGTGCCTCTGGGTCCTTGGACCGGCAGCCGCCGAGGAGAAGAGGGAGACCCCCCGCCTTACTGCAGCAGCTGCAACCGCCGCGGAAAAGAGGGAGACCTCCCGCCTCTGCGACACAGCCTCCGCCGCCGCGAGGAAGGGGAAGACCTCGCAACTCCTCACGTCTGCCATCCACTGCTGGAGCCAGGTCCGGTCCTGCTGCGTGCACGCGGTCCTCTGCACGCCACCTAGTGGCGCCAGCCGGTACTACGACTCCTTTTAGGATTTTACGATCCGCCAATCCCAAGATGGCCGCTAACCGGAAGTGACATAACGGCACTTTTGAATTTTTGGCGGGAATTCAGTAATTGATGCCTGGACTTCCTCGGCCTATATAAGAGCCTCAGAAACATCCCAACCTTGCCTTCTGATGGTTGTACCTATCTTGTATAGTGTCTGCTCAGTACGCGTTTCTGTTGATTCCCCGTTACCGACCTGGCTTGTTCCTGTTACCGATTCCTGGCGTTTGACTCTGGCTACCCTCACGACTACCCTGACTTCTGGCTTCCTGACCTCGGCTTATCCTGCAACGATCCTGACTTCTGGCTTCCTGACCTCGGCTTGCTCATTGGCTATTCTGTGCTGGACTTTTTGTGATCTGTCTATTGGACTTGCACACGCTGTTCTACCTGATTACAGGTTCTATTCTACGCTGTGCGTGACAGAATCAGAAGGCCAATATGAGACCTGCATCGGTAGGACAGCAGAGCTCCACAGAGGATCTTTTGGATGGAATGGATCACCGTTTGGATCAGTTTGCCCAAGCTCTCCAGACGTTGTTGCAACGCACCGACCCAGCGCTACAAGGTCCTCCGGCAATTGCGGTTCTTCCACCTCCACCTGCACCTATTCAGTCTGTGCCCGCTCATCTACCTCCCCCCCAGCGTTATGATGGCGAGCCAGCAGCATGCAGAGGGTTCCTGAACCAGTGCGAGATACATTTTGAACTTTCGCCCTATGCCTTTCCTACTGAACGGGCTAAGGTGGGCTATGTAATTTCGTTACTCACGGGCAAAGCACTGGCTTGGGCCTCTCCACTATGGGAGAGAAATGCTCCTCCAGTTCGGTCCTACTCGGAATTTGTCTCAAGTCTGCGTTCGGTGTTTGACGTTCCTGGAAGGAGGAGTACGGCATCCGCATCCCTGTTTTCTATCCGCCAAGGTTCCCGTTCTCTTCAGGAGTATTCCATCGAATGCCGCACCCTGATGGCAGAGGTCAACTGGACCAATGAGGCTCTAGTCGCCGCATTTCTGAATGAACTATCTGAATCCCTCAAGGATGAGATCGCGGCTAGAGACCTTCCTACGGACCTGGATGCGGTAATACAGTACGTCTCCCAGGTGGACTTGCGTCTTCGTGAAAGACAAACTCAACGTGAGAGCTTGAGACGACAGGAGAGGGGAGTGAGGGACACTGTACGTCATTTTTCCCAAATTCCGTCCTCATCCACCTTGTCAGACACTACGGAGGAACCTATGCAGCTGGGGGCAGCTAGACTCTCTGAGCGTGAGAGGAGCAGGAGGAGAAGAGAGGGATTATGCCTGTATTGTGGTCTGTCGGGGCATTTTCTCAAGAACTGTTCTAAGAGGCCGGGAAACGCCCGCACCTAGGTAGGCTGAGGGGACCTACTATAGGTGTGATCAGACCATCCCCTGAAACCAAGATCACCCGCATGACTGTTCCGGTTCGACTAGTCTGGTCTAGGGGTTCCGTGAACACCATGGCCTTTCTGGATTCCGGCGCGGCCGGCAACTTTATTAACTCTGAGTTTTGTAGCCGGTTTCTGGTCCCCACCCTCCCCCTTCCCAATCCGTTATCCGTGGAGGCTATCGACGGGAGGCCTCTTCTTCAGGAGCACATAACTCTTCACACGACTCCACTTACCCTCTCTGTGGGAGTGGTTCACAGCGAACCGTTGCAGCTGTTGCTCATCCATTCCCCGTCTGTTCCGATTATATTGGGGTATCCTTGGCTGCGTAGTCACTGGTGTACCAACCAAATTACGGCTTGGAGCAGTTCCTGCAAGGATCATTGCCTTTCACCCCTGAGGACTACGTCAGTGACACTGAATTCCATCGGGACTTCGCTTCTGCCTGAGCCGTATCGGTGTTTCGCGGACGTTTTCGACAAGAAGGAGGCGGAGAAACTACCTCCGCACCGACCATACGACTGTCCCATCGATCTGCTTCCTGGTACCATGCCACCCAGAGGTCGGGTTTATCCGCTCTCTGTTCCTGAAACTAAAGCCATGGAGTCGTATATTGAGGAGAATCTTCGTCAGGGATTTATTCGCCGATCTACGTCGCCCGCAGGAGCAGGATTTTTTTTTGTAAAGAAGAAGAATGGAGAGCTGCGCCCATGCATCGACTACAGGGGCCTTAACAGAATTACAAGACGTAACACGTACCCCATTCCATTGATCTCCGAACTGTTTGACCGTTTGCGCGGAGCTACCATCTATACCAAGCTGGATCTTCGGGGGGCCTACAATCTTGTTAGAATTCGTGCCGACGATGAGTGGAAGACGGCTTTTAATACACGGTCGGGACATTACGAGTATACAGTGATGCCTTTCGGGTTATGCAATGCGCCAGCTGTTTTTCAGGAGTTCATCAACGACTGTCTCAGAGACTTCCTGCAACAGTTTGTCGTGGTGTATTTGGATGACATTTTGATTTATTCTTCGGATCTCTCGACTCATCGCATGCAGGTAACTAAAGTACTACACCGACTACGGCAACATGGGCTCTACGCCAAGCTGGAGAAATGCGATTTCGAGGTTCGCAAGGTCTTGTTTTTGGGGTATGTCATTTCCCCGGAGGGATTTGAGATGGACCCTTCCAAGGTACAGGCTATCAAGGACTGGCCGCAGCCTGTGGGTCTGAAACCGTTACAACGCTTTCTAGGGTTTGCCAACTACTACAGACGTTTTATCAGAGACTATTCTAAGATTGCTGCTCCTCTGACGGCCCTGACCAAGAAAGGGGCCAATACCATCGAATGGCCACCCGCTGCCATCTCCGCTTTTGACAAGTTGAGGGAGAGGTTTACTACTGCTCCGGTATTGCGACATCCGGATCCCCTTTTACCGTTTGTCCTGGAGGTAGATGCATCAGAGACGGGCGTGGGGGCTGTCCTATCCCAGAGGGCCTCGTATAGTGGGCCACTACACCCGTGTGGTTTCTTCTCCAGGAGATTTTCTTCTGCGGAGAAGAATTATGACATCGGCAACAAGGAACTGTTGGCAGTTATTCTTTCCCTGGAGGAGTGGCGACATCTGCTGGAGGGGGTACAAGTTCCTACCTTGATCTTAACAGATCATAAGAACCTACAGTACATCGAGACCACAAAATGTCTCAATCCTCGGCAAGCAAGATGGTCCTTGTTCCTGTCACGATTCCCCTTTGTTTTGACCTACCGTCCAGGATCCAAGAATATCAAAGCTGACGCTCTCTCACGCATGCACACGTTTCCTGAAGAGGAGTGTCACGAACCCGAGGCGATCGTTCCTGCGACCAAGGTCATGGCTGCTATCCGACTTACCTGTCGTACTCCCCTGTTGGATCGTATTGCCAGTATGCAGACTCAAGCTCCGGTTTCTCTACCAGTTGGCAAGTTATTTGTTCCTGTTCGTTTCCGGTCTCGAGTCCTCCGTCTTTCTCATGGTTCCAGGACGGCGGGACATCCGGGAATTACACGCACTAAGGAGCTCGTGCCCAGAACTTTTTAGTGGCCGAATTGGGCCAAGGACGTCGTCCTGTTCGTCCAGTCCTGTACCAAGTGTGCAGCTAACAAGTCTTCCAAGAGACTACCTGCTGGCCTGTTGCATCCTCTGCCTCTTCCTTCGATTCCGTGGACGCACATAGCCATGGACTTTATTGTGGACTTACCTAACTCCAGAGGTCATACTGTTATCCTTATGGTTGTTGATCGCTTTTCCAAGATGGCTCATATGATCCCGTTGAAAAAATTGCCCTCTGCTGCCATGTTGGCCGAAGTCTTTATACGTGAGATCGTCCGTCTCCATGGATTACCCACCGAGATTGTCTCCGACCGAGGTTCACAATTCGTAGCACGCTTCTGGCGTGAATTCACTAAGGCCTTGGGTATTACTCTGGCATTCTCGTCCGCGTATCATCCACAGTCCAACGGAGCAGCGGAGAGGGCTAATCAACACTTGGAGCAGTATTTACGCCTGTTTGTCAATAACCACCAGGACAATTGGGTTAATCTGCTACCTTTCGCTGAGTTTGCTCGTAACAACTGGAGTGTCATCTTTCTTCTGTATGGTCTGCATCCACAGTCCTTTCCCGGAACGTTCCCTGCCTCTGCGGTTCCTGAATTACAGGAAAGATTGGCTACCATACGGTCCACGTGGTCTTCAGTACTAGAGGCATTGCAACAGGCGGGCAGGCGACAGGAGCATCAGGCTAACAAAAGACGCTCCAGTGCTCCTGCGTATTTGCCTGGAGGGAGGGTCTGGTTGTCGACCCGGTATCTCAAACTTAGGGTTCCTTCCATGAAATTGGCTCCACGTTTTATTGGTCCTTTTCCTATCATTCGCCGGATCAATCCAGTAGCCTACGAACTTCTCTTACCTCGTACCCTTCGGATTCCTCGAGTCTTTCACGTCTCGCTTCTGAAGCCTTTGGTGTGCAATCGTTTTACTTCCACAAGACCTCCTGCTGCGGGGACTTCTGGTGCAGATCCACTTCGGCGTTGTCCTCAGATGATTCTGGCCACTCGCAGACAACAAGGGAGCGTGCAGTATCTGATCCACTGGAGAGGACTTGGTCCGGAGAGTCGTTCCTGGGTACCCGCTGCTCGTCTCAACGCTCCTCGTCTGGTACGGGTCTTCCTCGCCAGGAGACGTGTTGGTCTTGCCAAGGGCCGTCCGGTGGCCGCCCCTTCGAGGGGGGGTACTGTCACATACCTGGCTGCCGGTGCCTCTGGGTCCTCGGACCGGCAGCCGCCGAGGAGAAGAGGGAGACCCCCCGCCTTACTGCAGCAGCTGCAACCGCCGCGGAAAAGAGGGAGACCTCCCGCCTCGGCACAGCAGCCTCAGCCGCCGAGGAGAAGAGGGAGACCCCCCGCCTTACCGCAGCCGCCGCAACGGAGAGGGAGACCTCCCGCCTCTGCGACACAGCCTCCGCCGCCGCGAGGAAGGGGAAGACCTCGCAACTCCTCACGTCTGCCATCCACTGCTGGAGCCAGGTCCGGTCCTGCTGCGTGCACGCGGTCCTCTGCACGCCACCTAGTGGCGCCAGCCGGTACTACGACTCCTTTTAGGATTTTACGATCCGCCAATCCCAAGATGGCCGCTAACCGGAAGTGACATAACGGCACTTTTGAATTTTTGGCGGGAATTCAGTAATTGATGCCTGGACTTCCTCGGCCTATATAAGAGCCTCAGAAACATCCCAACCTTGCCTTCTGATGGTTGTACCTATCTTGTATAGTGTCTGCTCAGTACGCGTTTCTGTTGATTCCCCGTTACCGACCCGGCTTGTTCCTGTTACCGATTCCTGGCGTTTGACTCTGGCTACCCTCACGACTACCCTGGCTTCCTGACCTCGGCTTATCCTGCAACGATCCTGACTTCTGGCTTCCTGACCTCGGCTTGCTCATTGGCTATTCTGTGCTGGACTTTTTGTGATCTGTCTATTGGACTTGCACATGCTGTTCTACCTGATTACAGGTTCTATTCTACGCTGTGCGTGACAGAAAGCACGGTTTTATAATTTAATATACTTATATAATGTTATATTATCAGACATTTTGATAAGTGAAATAGTGCACTCAGAATCATGAACATTTACAAATTTATATTAATCTATATTAGCACTAAATGATAAGTTAAATATTTAATAATATCCTTTTTTTTACTCTTTCAATATTTTAAATTTTTTTATAATCACATGTACGCCAATCGCGATTGATTTATTTACAGTTTTCTTTCACACATATCACATTTATAGTAGGATTTGATGTTTTTTAATTTTTTTCTTGTAGTTTGCTACTTATACAATTTATATTAAGATTAAATATTTTTTTAAATAATTTAATAATCATGTACACTCTTATTTCCCCACCCACATCGTTTTGTATTGATATATATATATTTCCATATGGCTACCTCTTTGTTTGCACCAAACCCACCTCTAGTGTTTATTGCCAAAAAGCACTATTTTGGTTTAACCAGACTATAGAACATGATCTGATTTTAAGTTCCAGTATTGTCTGACAACTGAAGAAGGTTGTGGGTTTTTTTGTTTTTCTGTTTTTACCATGGAAGAGCCGATGGACAAAAAAAGAAAAAGCCTGAATATAAGATGACCCTATAGGAAAAAGTTTTACTAGTAAATGTTAATTCATGTAAACTATGTATGTAAACTATTTTTTAAATAAAAGCTATGATTGAGAAAAATATATTTTTTTGTTTTTATTTCCTTTTATTTTCAAACCTGCCCCCCCAGTTATGCACATCTGCCCCCAGGCTTGCCACTCTGCCCCAGAAATGCCTTATACCCCCTACATGCCACTGTGCCCCATGATATGCCTTTTGACCCCCTATGTGCCGCCCTGCCTCCAAAAATGCCTTATACCCCTATATGCCACTCTGGCCTTTAGGGGCTTAAAAGGCATATAATGGGGCAGAGTGGCATATAGGGAGGTATAAGGCATTTCAGGAGGCAGAGTGGCGTATAGAGGGTTAAAGGGCATTTCTGGAGGCCGAGTTGCATAAAGGGGGTTAAAACGCATATCTGGAGGCAGAGTGGCATTAAGGGGGTTAAAAGGCATATGATAGAGCACTCTGCCTACAGAAATGCCTTATGCCCCCCACTTAACACCCCCCCCCCCAACTTACCAGTGCTTCTGACTCCCCGGTGTGTTGTCCGGGCAGCAGGTAGACGTCTACTTGATTCGCATATGCAACTTCCGCAGCAGCTGGAAGGAGGTGCGGTTAGAAGCGGGGGTTGTCTGCGTCATAGGGACTAGATGTGTCTCTACTGCAAGAGGATTTGGATAAATTGTGTAACTGGGCTGATAAATGGGAGTAATTGTAGACAATAGACCTAGCAGAAGTGCACAGTGCCAGCTAGCGGCTGCAAAGGCAAATAAGATATTTTCAGGTCTATGGTGAGACCCCACCTTGAATATGTAGTTGAAATCCGGGCGTCTTTTCTTAAAAAAACAAACATTATGGAACTAGAGAAAGTTGAGGAGGGCCACATAACTAATAAGGGGAATGAAAAGTTTTAGTTGGTTATAAAAAAAAAAAAAAAAAGACCATAGTAACATCTGACAAAAATATCTAAAAACACTGAAGCAGCAAACTTTGTGAAGACGAATACTTGTGTCATTCTCAAACCTTTTTGGCCACTACTGTAGGTGACATTGTATTGTAGTTTAGGAGACTCTTAAAGATGCAACTACCCTTTGTAATTCTCTAGTTGTGATTGTCATGAACCTTACCAGGTCAGGAAAGAGGCTCAACTCAGGGTTAACGGTTAATTCAGGTTGAAGGTCTTTATTCATAAAGAGAACCGAGTACAAAAAAAAAAGAAGGCACACAATACTCCAGAAACAGATGAGTAAATCCAAGGCAGGGAAGTTATATCTCTTGTTTCAGATAATTCATAAAGCAAAGCAAAATATCATGAACGTGAAGTATAGGAGTAAGTCCAATTGGAGATGTTGTAGAAACAACAGCTTATGAAAGCAGGTAGGCAGAGGTTAGTACAGTTTTCTTACCCCAGAGTTAATAGCTTAAGTCCAAGTGAGATTTTGGAGCTATAAGGAGTATTGGAATCTGTAGCAGGTGTAATAATGATGAGCAGAATCAAAGAAGCAGAGTTGGAGTTCCAATAAGATTTCATATAAAGACACACAGGTTTTTTTAGTCAGGTAGGTGCAAGTTAGATCTAAGGATTTCAGGAGCCAGATTCACATTTTTATTAACTATATGCAACCGTACAATAAATAAATAATTTAAACCAGGTTAAAGGATGACATTTAAAATGATAAAATGAATTAATTTTTATACAATGATATAATCCATAAAACACGCGACTGGTCAACTGTGGGACAGGAAAAAAGGCCATATAAAACAACTGTATAGCTTAAAAACCAGAGGCCACAAATACATTTTAAAAGTGTGCCTGCCTTTTTCCATATGTACTGTGCATAAAAGCACTTAGCGGTGGCACCAAGACCTCTCCTGTGCTGAAATTGTCTAGTTGGCAAACATTCATGCGCTACCTGCCATGCAAGATCTCTCAGAATTGGCTAGAAAGTGGCAACATACATTCTGCCAAACTCTTCTGGACTCTTAGAGAATATTGTGCCACTTGTTCAGTTTGTTCCTTTGACAATATAGCAGCAGTCAACTTCTTAGGATTTGATAAAATATTCATGCTAAAATCTTGGAGGTTATAAAATTGCATTGTTTTTTCTAAAACGACATACTGCTTTGGTGGATTTAAAAGAGACAGCGAGTAAAAGTTCTATTTCCTAAAAATATGACCAGCCACGTAGCGTAAAAAGTAAGCAAAAGTACATTCTTTGTAAAAGTTTTTAAAACACATAGTAAAAAACTTGACAGATGTAGCTTCGACTCACGGGCCAGGCTTGGCTCATTTGCTCAATTAAATAAAACACCAACACACAAGATGGGTTTGAAAAGGCCACAGCCGTTTTATTTAACAGTCATTGTCCTGTAAAACCTGAAATAATAAACATAGATGCGTTAACAGAGACAATGACGTAACCAAAACCAACCTAGCTTGCCAAGTTATCCAGGTACCATACCACACACCAATTTTGGGAGGGGACATACCAGGATGCCCCAACCCGGACCTGAGGTTCCGAGCACCACTCCTTGCAAGGAACCTCCCACCGGTTATGACCACCAATGATCATACCACCACATTAACCCCTTGGATACCTGGCAAGCTACCGCCCACGACTGTGACTAATGCAGCAACACCATACCACACACCAATTTGGGAGGGGACATACCAGGATGCCCCAACCCGGACCCAAGGTTCCAAGCACCATTCTTTGCAAGGAACCTCCCACCGGTTATGACCACCAAGGATCATACCACCACATTAACCCCATGGATACCTGGCAAGCTACCGCCCACGACTGTGACTAATGCAGCAACACCATACCATACACCAATTTGGGAAGGGACATACCAGGATGCCCCAACCCGGACCCGAGGTTCCGAGCACCACTCCTTGCAAGGAACCTCCCACCAGTTATGACCACCAAGGATCATACCACCACATTAACCCCATGGATACCTGGCAAGCTACCGCCCACAACTGTGACTAATGCAGCAACACTACTCCACAAACTCAACCACATAATGGGAGGGAGGGTGGGACAAACACCACCAGGTAAGGTTAAACAAAATGGATCCTTACCCCTGTGATCACCAAACTTAAATATCCTCCTACCAAAACTCCTCCCCTAAAATCCACAATTCCTGCCTTAGCCTAGCCCTGCTCAGCACTCTGTCAGGGCCCACTCTAGTCCATTCTGGCCCCCGTGGGCTTCATTATATATGAAATATGCTTCACATCGGGCATCCCCTTACCACTCACGTTTTGTTTGCACACTTTCTCTTTTAAGTTTCTCACTTCTGGAGTTCCAGAAAAACATGAAACAAACACGTATAAATTTCTTTGCGTACAAGTCAGAAGAGGGAAATACCACCCCTAAATATATCATTATTGGTAAGAGTATTGCCTTGATGATTAAAATTCTTCCTTTCATTGTCAGCTTTCGGGTTTGCCATAATTCTATTTTACGGCTTAATTTTTCTAAAACGATATCCCATGATCTCTCGCCATTATTTGCCTAATCAAAAACCACTCCCAGAATTTTAATACTGTCACCTTGGGTCTGGACAGCAGGTGTCTGACTGCCATCCCAATAGTAAAACAGTCACATTTGTTAAGATTCAGCTTAAAACCAGAGGCACGTGTAAAATACTCAGTTGTTCTAATAGCTCTTTTGAATGACTCTGGGGTTGTGCAATATAAACTAACATCATCCATGTAGCCCAGAGCCTTCACCTGTACCCCTGCCCTGCCCGGGATTGGGACACCCCGGATCAGGCCCGGACTGGGACAAAAAATAGGCCCGGGCATTTCAGACTTAGCAGCCCATTTTTATGAAAAAACATATATGTACATACATATACATAATACTTGGTCATTCAACATGGGAAGCCTGAAGCCACAATTTAGTGCGACTAAGCCTTGAAATAAATATTATAGAGTAAATAACACAATACCTTATCTTTTCCACTAAATGATTTCAGGGCCTTGAATGTTTTGTCCCCTGAAGTCACTACAAATTCAGGAGGGCGTTTTATCTCTGGATAAGTAAAAATGAAATACCGTATTTGCTCGATTATAAGACGAGGTTTTTTTCAAAGCAAATCCTCGTCTTATAATCGGGGTCGTCTTATAATCAGACCTCAAAGTCTGACTATGAGACGACTAAGATCCAGATCCCCCGCAGCTGCAGGGGATCTGGATCCTCCTGTCTCAACCCCCCCGCCCCACTTACCGGTACTTCAGAGTCCCCGGTGTTCAGCTGGGGCAGCGTGTAGACAACTTCCGCTGCAGCCGGAAGGAGGTGTGGCTAGCAGCGTGGGTTGTCTGCGTGCATCGCGCTGTCAAAGATCAGAGTTCCCCGCACCGGTGTGGCGCCGGGAACTCTGATCTCTGACAGCCGGGGAATGTCTGCGCGATGCACGCAGACAACCCACGCTGCTAGCCACGCCTCCTTCCGGCTGCAGCGTGAGTCTACACGCTGGCCCAGCTACATGACAGGGGACTCAGAAGTACCGGTAAGTGGGGCGGGGGGGAGTGTTAAATGGGGGGCATAAGGCATTTCTGGAGGCAGGGTGCTCTGTGAAATGCCTTTTAACCCCCTTAATGCCACTCTGCCTCCAGAAATGCCTTTTTAACCCTCTATACACCACTCTGCCTCCTGAAATGCCTTAAACCTCCCTATATGCCACTCTTCCCCATAATATGCCTTTTAACCCTCTAAGTGCCAGAGTGGCATATAGGGTTAAAAGGCATATCATGGGGCACAGTGGCATATAGGGTTAAAAGGCATATCATGGGGCACAGTGGCATTTAGAGGGTTAAAAGGCATATAGGGGGTATAAGGCATTTCTGGGGCAGATGTGCATAACTGGGGGGGCAGGTTGGAAAATAGAAGGAAATAAAACCAAAATATTTTTATCAATCATAGCTTTTATTTAAAAAATAATTTACATGAATTAACATTTACTGGTAAAACTTTTTTCCTATAGGGTCGTCTTATATTCAGGCTTTTTCTTTTTTTCCTAAATTAATATTAAGATTTGGGGGGTCGTCTTATAATCAGGGTCGTCTTATAATCGAGCAAATACGGTAGTTCCTACTGTAAATTAAGGAAACAGATAACCAAACACACACACCAGGACAGGCTTTTCCACACCGACACCCAAACACACACCAGTACAGGCTCTGCCACACCGACATCCAAACACACACACCAGGACAGTTAAAAAAGAAGAAATGGTTCAGCACTTAACTCCCAGGAAGCTGGGTGCTAGCAGGAAAAAAGGGCAAAACAAAAACAGAAAGCATAACAAAAATAGCAACGTTTCGGCCAAACAGGGCCTTTTGAGCTTGACAAAGGCCCTGTTTGGCCGAAACGTTGCTTTTTTGTTTTGCTTTCTTTGTATAAAGTAACCTAAGGATTGGAAGCTGGAGTGCTGGGGTTCTTTTCAGTGTTCGTACACACACCAGGACAGGCTATGCCACACCAACACCCAGACACACACACCAGGACAGGCTCTGGACAGGCACACAAACACCCATACACAAACACACACCAGGACAGGCTCTGCTACACTGACACCCACACACACCAGAACAGGCTCTGCCACACCGACACCCAAACACACCAGGACAGGCTCTGTCACACTGACACCCAATCACAAACACCAGGACAGGTTTGGCACACTGACACCCGCATCCGGAGGGTTTCCACGGACGGGTTTCACTCAGCCTGCCTGTGGCAACTTTGCCACCAAAACAGCATGCCTGTGGCATCTTTGCTACCAAAACAGCATGCCTGTGGCATCTTTGCCACCAAAACAGCCTGCCTGTGGCGTCTCCCCCCCCCTTACCCATCCATGCTATCACACACACATATTCATTCAGTCGTTCACAAATATTTATTCACTAATTCACAGATAATCATTCACTCATTCAGATATTCATTCATTCGTAATAATGTCTCTTCTCCAGGAAGAGGGTAACTCCTGGGCATTAAAAGCTTCTATAAAAATATTAAAAAGATTGTCCCATAAAAGTTCCCAAAAACATGTATAAAATTCAATAGGGATTCCATCTGCTCCTGGGGAGCATCAGGAAATTAATGCAATGCATCATGCAATTCAGTTAAAGATAGCTTTCTGTTTAAACATGCTTGATCATCAGACCCTAAAACATTTGTTATGGCCCCCATAGTATTTTTTAAAAAGGAACAATCTATAACTTTCTCATTAGAAAGGTTTTGGTAAAACTCTTGTGACACTTTTAAAATGCCCGCAATGGAGGACTAGGCTATTTGTTTATAAAAGAAGCGGGTGCTGTACCCGGGCATTAAAAATAATTTGTTTACCTTTAAAATCTAAAACCTTTTTAATCTCCTTCTTTAACTAAAAAATCAGTTTGTCGGTATTGCTTACACCAGCCTCATTCAACTTAAAAAGAGTTTGCAAACACACATTAAGATCTTTAAAAATGTGTTTGTTACAGACCGAGCGAGCATTCCAGAGGGCAAAGGAAAAGAATGGGGATGAGAGCTGTGGTTTAATGGTAGTGAGATACTTGGTAGTGTGGGACCTGTGGTGTTTTCTGTGGGAAGGTGAGCAAGAAAGGGTGGGGACTGTTAGGGTACCAGGGTTCGGGTTGATGTCACCGGCAGCAAGCAGTAGTAGGAGTGAGAGAATGTGGGAGTAGGACTTAAAGGAGTGGATGGTTTTGGTAACAGCAGAAGTAAAAGGAAAAAGGTTTATAAGGAAACATAGCAGATCATGTGAAGCAAGCATAGGTGATGGGAGGAGGGAGGGTGAGATAAGGATGGTGTGGGGATCATTATGGGGCTCGGCGCAATAGGATATGGTGAATACTTTTAGCAGAGAGGAGAAAAGAAGGAGCAAGATAGACAGTGTAAACATATTGTATCTATGTGATTAGTGAGGGTTACCTGTTATTGTTTGCAGTGCCTCCCTCCAGTTTCTAACTCCAGGTGTTAACTCCTGCTTGCCACTTAAAAAGAGGACCACTTGAAAATAGGGCCCACAGAGCCAAGGGTCAGAGAGCCAGGCTGTGGATGTGTATAGCTAAGTGGCCGAGATGGAAAATAAAGCACCCCTTCTGACAGTGCTCCTCAGACTCCTCACATTAAACGAGGCAACAATGAGATCCAGTGTGAGAGGTCTAGGGTAACATAGTAACATAGTTCATAAGGTTGAAAAAAGACCAAAGTCCATCAAGTTCAACCTATATACATATTGTGTCCCTACTGTGTTGATCCAGAGGAAGGCAAAAAAAACCCTTATGAAGCAGATGCCAATTGCCCCATACCAGGGGGAAAATTCCTTCCCGACTCCAAATATGGCAATCAGAATAAATCCCTGGATCAACGTTCTGTCCCTATTAATCTAATATCCATAACTTGTAATATTATTGCTTTCAAGAAACACGTCCAGGCTCCTTTTGAACTCTTTTATTGAGTTTACCATTACCACTTCCTCTGGCAGAGAGTTCCATAATCTCACCGCTCTTACTGTAAAGAACCCCCGTCTGTGCTGGTGTAGAAACCTTCTTTCCTCCAACCGTAGAGGATGTCCCCTTGTTATAGATACAGTCCTGGGTATAAATAGGTCCTGGGAGTGATCTCTGTACTGTCCCCTTATATATTTATACATAGTTATTAAATCCCCCCTAAGCCGTCTTTTTTCCAAACTAAATAACCCTAATTCTGATAATCTTTCTGGGTACTGTAGTCCTCCCATTCCCCTTATTACTCTGGTTGCCCGTCTTTGAACCCTCTCCAGCTCCACTATATCTTTCTTGTACACTGGTGTTTCTTGTACACTGGTGCCCAGTACTGTACACAGTATTCCATGTGTGGTCTGACTAGTGACTTGTACAGTGGTAGAATTATTTCCTTGTCGTGGGCATCTATGCCCCTTTTGATGCACCCCATGATTTTATTTGCCTTAGCAGCAGCTGCCTGACACTGGTCGCTACAGGTAAATTTACTGTTAACTAAAACTCCTAAGTCCTTTTCCATGTCAGTCATCCCCAGTGTTTTCCCATTTAATACATATTCCCAGCCTGGATTTTTCTTCCCCATGTGCATAACCTTACATTTATCGGTGTTGAACTTCATCTGCCACATCCCAGCCCCAGTGGCGTCGGCAGGGGGGGCCAGAGGGGGCCATGGCCCCCCCTAAATCATGCTGTGCCCCCCGGTGTGCCCCCCCAATTGAAACGCCGTCTTTTTTTTTTTTTTTTTAATAGATCCGGAGGAGAGAGAGAGAGGCGCCGAGCGGTCGCTGAGGAATAAGTTCTCAGCGACCGTTCGGCGCCTCTCACTCTTTTCCGCGACCGCGAGGCCTCTGCCTTGGTCGCAGTGCCGGCATTTCAAGCCGAGCGCCGGTATATGATGTCATATCCGGCGCTCAGCAATGAAGCCGCGCACACTGCGGCAGAACCAGGAAGACAGAGACCTCGCGATCCCGCCGCTGGACTTCTACAAGCCCAAGGTAAGTGAACTTCAAAGGGGGGGGAGGAGGGTAGAAAGTTAGGAGGGGGTTAGAGAGTGAAAAGAGGTAGTAATATTAAATAATATTAAAGAATGAGAAATAACTGCCTAACGTGTGTGTGTATATATGTGTGTGTGTGTGTATATATATATATATATATATATATATATATATATATATAAATATATATAGTGTATATGTACCGTTTTATAATTGGCCCCCATACTTTGGTTCCTGGCCCCCCATGTGCCCCCCCTAAATATGAAAGCTGGAGACGCCACTGCCCAGCCCAAGCCTCCAACCTATGCAGATCCATTTGTAATCGTGCACTGTCCTCTATTGTGTTAACCACGTTACAGAGCTTAGTATCGTCTGCAAAGATTGATACTTTACTATACAATCCCTCTACAAGGTCATTAATAAATATATTAAAAAGAATAGGACCCAAAACTGACCCCTGTGGTACCCCACTAGCAACAGTAACCCACTCAGAGTATGTACCATTAATAACCACCCTCTGTTTCCTATCACTGAGCCAGTTACTTACCCACATACATACATTCTCCCCCAGCCCAAGCATTCTCATTTTATGTACCAGCCTTTAATGTGGCACCGTATCAAATGCTTTGGAAAAATCAAGATATACGACATCCAGCGATTCACCCCGATCCAGTCTTGAGCCTTGAGGGTGTTTTATCAGCTTCCCTCTCACCTTCAGAGTCTGAAACTTCTGATATGCTGCATGTTGTAAAAATCATCAGATAGAGAAAGTCCCCTCTCAGCATCACCTACACAGCTCTTTATGCTTCGATCCACCTTCTGGACAGATGACTCCGGAAGGTCTCCTAGCTCTGACTTCCACTTTGATGATTCTACTATGTCATCTTCAGGGCTCCCAGAAAACTCTACTTAGAATTTCTCCTCCGCGTTGTCTCCCAGGACCTCCACTTTAGCCTGCAGAAGGGGTGCCAAACAGAATTCACTGTCATACCTCCCCCTCTTAGGCATGGGGCCAGCTGCATACTCCACATCCGCTTCCATCAGAGTGTTGGATATTCTTTTGTTTTCAATATCTAAACTTTTCCAGTGACCAAACAGCAATCAAGACCACAGCTTCTAAGTCTTCTTAAGTAGGTTTATTTAGTAACAAAAAGATATACATACAGTACTGATTGATGAACAGATCGTGGTCGTATGTCCTGTAGGCTCAGTATTCTTGGTGAGATGAAGTAGAAAGAAAGAGACCTTGCCCTTGTAAACATGAGTATTTAAACCCCTTTAAAGGTAAAGATGACTCCGGAAGGTCTCCTAGCTCCTAGCAAACGAAGGAACAGGCTGTTTCGGGTCCAATGGATCCCTCCTCAGTGGTGTTTTTAAATCCCTGTATACAGGGCCGGCCCTACAATGGAGCCGACTGGGGCAAACTTTGCCGCCCCAAGCCGTTTTTTTGGGGGTTTTTTTTGAAGCGGAGGAGAGAGAGAGGGGCACCGAGTGGTTTTCGCTTACCCGCTCGGCGCCCCTCTCTCTCTCCTCTGCGGCGAGTTTCCCTGTTCGGTCTCTGTGCCGGCTTGTAATGCAGAGCGCCGGAAGTGACGTGAATTTCCGGCGCTCAGCATTACAAGCCGGCACCGTGGCAGCACAGGGAGACTCGCCGCAGGACTGTTTAAGGGTAAGTACCGGTGGGGGGCGGGTAGATAATTTTAAACTTCGCCCTGCCTGTATAGGTTCTTCTACCAGCCATGAGTCATATTCCCGTGGGAGACCTTGAGAGCAGTCATGATGACAGAGGTGGAAAGTCCAGCAGTGAGATCTCACCATCAAGTGTTAACTACAGCTGTTGTAGAGGAGACTATCCAATCACTAATCTGAAGGCAGTAAGGGTATAAGTTACTATATATGGGCAATATGTGAATTTAAGGAATCCTATTGGAGCAGGCATAGGATGCACCGGCATTCCACAGAAGACCCTCTACTAGCTACGTCACATAATTAAGAACATATGTTCCTAGCACTCAAGTGTGTAGAACAGAATAAAAGTATAACAATTATTTCTTACACAGAGCAATCGTATGCGCAGGGTTAATGGAGATTAGTGATTGGATAGTCTCCTCTACAACAGCTGTAGTTAACACTTGATGGTGAGATCTCACTGCTGGACTTTCCACCTCTGTCATCATGACTGCTCTCAAGGTCTCCCACGGGAATATGACTCATGGCTGGTAAAAGAACCTATACAGGGATTTAAATACACCACTGAGGAGGGATCCATTGGACCCGAAACAGCCTGTTCCTTCGTTCCTTCCTTGGCATTACTGATCCCACTGCAACCAGCACAGCGGGATCATCCAGTGGCGGCATCACCATCACAGGCTTCTTCGGGTCAGCTGTAGAGGAGGGCTTACTTGGACCTGAATCTAATTTCCCAGGCCGTCCAGCAGCCATATCTGCCCAGGACCGCCGGGGCTTGCTGGGACAGTCCTTATACACATGGTCTGGCTTGCCATAGGCTGCCAGCCCTCCACTGCCTCTCTTTGTTAAAACATATGGTATCAAGGTGTTCATTTTATAAACTTGGAATTACTTTGGATTATTGGCACAATAGACTTTACAGTGGCAACAAAATGTATATTACTCCTTTGAAATAAACTACAGTTTTCTGCATTACTTCATAAAATGTGATGTGATCTAAGTCAAATACAGACAAACACAATGTACTAAGCACACAAACCTTTTATGATCTCAAGAGAGCTATTCACACTAAACATCCTAAGAATATGGCTGAGCTTAAGCAGTTCTATAAGAAGAAATTGTCTAAAATGCCTCCTAATGTTGTGCAAGTCTGATTGACAGCTACCGAAAGCGCTTGTTTGAGGTTATTGCTGCTAAAGGAGGTTCAACCCGTTAAATCCAAGGGTTCACTTACTTTTTCCACCAGCACTGTGAATGTTTAATGGATGTGTTCAATTAAGACTTATTAAACACATCCATTAAATAATGGGTTAAGGTCTGGGCTCTGACTGGGTCAATCCAAAAGGTTGATTTTATTGTTTTTTAACCCATTCTGTAGGAGATTTATGTTGATGTTTAGGGTCATTGTCCTACTGAGCTTCAACTGATGGACAGCCATCTTGACATCATACTGTGTGATACTCTGATGTATTTTAAAATTCATTGCCAATTTGATGATGGCATGCTGTCCAGGCCCCGAGGTCGCAAAGCTGTCCCAAATCCCTCCACCATACTTCACTTTTGGGATGATTTCATGCAGTATGCAGTGCCCTCTTTATGCCATACAAAGTTCTGAGTGTTCTTCCCAAACAATTCAACAGTCCACAATACATTTTCCCAGTAGCTTCAAGGAATGTCAGGTGCTCTTTGGCAAAATTTTGGTTCAAAGTTTTTTGGAGAGCAGCAGCTTGCTCTGTAGTGTCCTGCCGTGGACTCCATGCCTATCCAATGTTTTGCATGATATGAACAGAGATATTAACCAGCTCCAATGCCTTTAACTGTTACTCTGGAGTTCTATTTTACCTCATTGAGCATTCTGCATTGTGCCTCTGTAGTCTGGGCTGGGTATCTACTTCTAAGGAAAGTAGCGACAGTACTAAACCATCTCCATCTACAAAACAATTTGTCTAACTGTGGATTGATGAATATGTAAACTATTTGAGATTGCTTTGTAACCCTTCCCAGTTTGCAAATCAAGAATATTTGATTGCAGGCCTTCTGAGATTTAATTCTTATGAGCCGTGGTTCACGTCAGCAGATACTTCTTGACAATAGGAAACTAAACAAATGACTAACACATTTCTTTTTGTTTATTTTTTCCACTTGTGGGAAGAGTGAGAAACATGGATTGCAAGCTTACAATCTAGTCGGTGGTTGAGGGGTAAGTGAGACAATAGCAGAAGATTGCTTGGATGGGGATGTGTTGATCTGGTTCCGATGGTGTTGTAGCCGCTTTCTCAAGTGGTACGTGGTATGTCATTTCCCTCCCGTTTAACTCCAGTGTAACTCCTAAATAGCCACTTATAAGGAGGCCACTGGGGAAGAGGCCACAGCAGCTACATTTCAAGTGAGGTCTAGGAATATATAGGGCTTCCTCACAAGTGGTCAGATAAGGTGATGGCATACAGCAGGCAGATGTTTCACACCTTGGCTAACAAATGCAATTAAGCTAGACTAGAGGACACCAACTTTAAGCCTTTGATAGCAGCTGGGTAAGGAGACAGGCAGGATACAGACATACCAGGTGGAAAACAGGGGTAACAGCAGGAAATGAGGGGTTCAAATGAAATATGGGATATTATTACCAGGTGGAAAACAGGGGTAACAGCAGGAGATGAGGGGTTCAAATGAAATATGAGATATTCATACCAGGTGGAAAACAGGGGTAACAGCAGGAGATGAGGGGTTCAAATGAAATAAGGGAAATAAGAGAAGGCGATATGGGAGACATTAGTGATTGCCAGAGGATGGATGAAAGCATGAAGACCAGGGATGGATGTCTGGATAGTCCAGTGTAACTCTTAAATAGCCACTTATATGGAGGCCACCTGTACGTCCTAAAGAGCTTTATTGAATGCGTTTTAGGACATACAGGTAGGTCTATAGTGGACTGAAGGGGTTAATAACAAATTAGGCAAGGCAGGGGACTGTGTATGAATTGCAGTATGTTTTTGTCCTTGAAATATTATACCAGCAGGGCCAGTGCAGGGAAAGCCTACGATTTACGTTACCTGGTCCCTTGATGTGGGCCCCCGGGGCCTTGTACCAGCTGCACCCTCTATTGTTTCACCTCTGTTCTTTATAATGTTGCTTTATTTAATTGAGGTTTGCGGGCATTTGTTTATGCACAGCTCTCTTAAGGTCCTGCCACAGCATTTCAGTCGGGTTGAGGTCTGGACTTTGACTGGGGCATTGCAACACCTTGATTCTTCTCTTTTTTTTCCAGCCATTCTGTTGTAGATTTGCTGGTGTGCTTGGGATCATTGTTGTCAGGACTTGGGCGAGCAGGTTGGGTAGGAGCCCAGTTGCAGGCGATACCAGGGGCCCTTGATGCATCATAACTAGTAGGTAGGTAGGTAGGTAGGTACAGACAGGCACACAACAGACAGAAAAGCAGGAATATACAGTGGAATAAAGCATAAACAGGATGCAGTTAATCGTAACACATGGACTGGAAAGTCTTGCCGGACAATCCTGGAACTGGAGACCCACTGACAGGGCACACGGCAGGAAGCCCACTGGCAGGGCACACGGCTTGGTAGCCCTCAGACAGGACACGTGGCTTGGTAGCCCTCAGGCAGGGCACATGGCTTGGTAGTCCTCAGGCAAGGCACATGGCTTGGTAGCCTTCAGGCAGGGCACACGGAAGAAAGCCCACTGCCAGGGCACACGGAAGGAAGTCCTCAGGTAGCGAGGGCAGGGGAACTGTAGCGAGGGCAGGGGAACTGTAGTGAGGACAGGGCACATGACTTAAAAGCCCTCAGGCAGGGCACACGACTTGGAAGGTAGGTAAATCTGGGACACGCCGGGGTCTGTTACACAAATCAGGATAGAGAACGTAGCCGAGGTCATACACAGGAAATTAGAACAAGTAAATGGATCTTTAGCTGCAAGCAGACTAACGGGGACCCAAGCCAAACAACAAATGCAAAGGGCTAGACTGAAGGGCAGAGCAGGTATATAAAGGGCAGGGCTAAACTCGGGTAACGAGGCTCAGCTGTCCCAAGTAATTGGATAGGGGTGCTCCTAAGAGGGAATGGTGGCTGTAACAGGGTCACCTTACCGAAGGCTGGGTACCCCTGTTTGAGGGCTGAAGGCCACTGTGCAAGCGGTAACATTAGCTGGGGGAACGGCTTCAGGGTACCGGGTGACAAAGTCTACTAGCATCAGTATGTATCTTTTCCCGGAGGCACTTGGTCAGGGTAGGGGACCTACGATGTCTACCGCTACCCTACTGAAGGGCTCCCCAATGATAGGCAGCGGGTGTCTCTGCACTTCCCGGCTCGCTGACAAGCATCACAGGTATGCAGGTAGCGCTCCACATCTAAGGTAAGACCTGGCCACAAGAAGCTGCGGGTCAGGCGGGTGAGTGTGTGGTCTCTGCCAAGGTGGCCAGCCAGGGGTATTTCGTGGCTTACTCGTAGTAGCGTAGCCCGATATTTCTGGGGTACAACCGTCTTCCGTTTGGGCACCTTAGTCTCTTTCTAGCCCTCTGTGAGACGGTACATTAACCCATGGCTCCATATGATTCGATCACCAGCCTGTCTCTCTGGCTCAGCCCCAGCTCTCTCCCGATACCTTGCATAGGACATGCCACTCTGACTGCTATGGCTTTAGGTAGATAAGCCGATGAGGGGACAAGGCTGGGTTTTACCAGCGTAAGGGTAGCTCCAATGTCACCGAGTCCTTGGGCATATTGGCCGTTGACCCAGGCTTCCTGTCGATGGTGATCTCAGTTATCTTCTGCAGCAGCCCCGACCGAGTATACCTCGAAATACAGCCTTCAGCTTCCCGTCTCATGCGGGGGCTCCACTCTCCCAACGACTGCTTCGGGGTGACTCATAAGTGGGACAATAACCGTTCCTTGACCCTCCCATAGTCTTGGCAGTCCTCAGTGGGCATGGACTCAAATGTGTTACGCTATGTACGGTGTATCTTGTTTCTCTTTCATGTGAAGGGCCATATCAACTTGAAACAAGATTTGCAGATATACATATACGAGTATACATTTTCAATACTCAAATCAAAATGGGTGTTATTACACGTTTTTGTAATTGATATACCACTAACAGCTCACCTACTTAGCTTGGACACACAAGCGAATCCTGAGCTGGGGCGAATCTCCTAAGTGACATCTCTAAGTGAGGCGTTACAAGCAAAGAAGGGGTGCATATTTATTACTATTGCAAGGGGGAGCACTGTGTTTGTTTGTGTGGTGTTCAGTGTAAAGTTTTGTTTAAAAAAAAAAAAAAGGAGTAAGGGCTATTTCAGGTGTGCTGCTAATTAAGTAACCTTCTCTGTGAGTTCTGCTTGGCTTTTGCAGTTGCATTTAGCTTGGACACACAAGCGAATCCTGAGCTGGGGCGAATCTCCTAAGTGAGGAGTTACAAGCAAAGAAGGAGTTAATAAGCAAAAAGGAGGGTAAAGTATAAATCCTTGTGATTCCATATAATATATTTATATATATATATATTGCGTCTTACTGTCTGTTTTTGCCAGATATTTGAGCTATCCCCATTGCCAAGATGTCCTCCATGTTTGAAAACGTGGTCAGGTGTACATCTTGCTCAATGTATGCAATCCTTGATCAGCGCTTCGAGGGTGCATATTGCTGTGCGAGATGTGTGCGGGTTGCTCATTTGGAAGCACAAATCCTGAGTCTAGAGAAGCAACTGGCAACACTGAGATCTATTGACAACTTGGAGAGGAGTCTGCTGCTCACTGAGCAAGCTCTCTCGCGGGTAGAGGTGGGGGAGGATAGCGGGATGGAGGTACAGGACAGTCAGGCAGCTAGCTGGGTTACAGTTAGAAGGCGGGGTAGGGGGAAAAGCGCCAGGGAGGCTAGTCCTGATCTAGCACACCCCAACAAGTTTGCCCGGTTGGCAGATGAGGGGGATGTTAGTTCAGAGTTAGCAGTACTGCAGCAAGTCACTGCCTCTGACCGCCAGAGGGGTGTCTGCTCCAGTAAGGAGGGAAGGAGGAGCGCAGGGCAGGTTAGACAGGTGCTGGTAGTGGGGGACTCAATTATTAGGGGGACAGACAGGGCGATCTGTCACAAAGACCGGGATCGCAGAACAGTGTGTTTTCTGCCTGACACTCGAGTTCGGCACATCGCGGATCGGGTTGACAGATTACTGGGAGGGGCTGGAGAAGACCCAGCAGTCATGGTGCACATTGGCATAGGCGGAGTGTCCTTAAAAATGATTTCAGGGACTTAGGTAGCAAGCTTAAGGCAAGGACCTCCCGGGGAATTATAGGCCTGTTAGTTTAACTTCTGTTGTGTGTAAACTGTTTGAGGGTTTCCTAAGAGATGCTATTTTGGAGTATCTCAATGAAAATGAATATATGACTCCATACCAGCATGGGTTTCCAAGGGATCGGTCCTGTCAAACTAACCTGATCAGCTTTCATGAGGAGGTGAGCTCAAGACTGGATCGGGGTGAATCGCTGGATGTCGTATATCTTGATTTTTCCAAAGCATTTGATACGGGATACGGTGCCACAGGCACAGGTACATAAAATGAGAATGCTTGGGCTGGAGGAGAATGTGTGTATGTGGGTAAGTAACTGGCTCAGTGATACAAGCTATGGATATTAGATTAATAGGGACAGAACGTTGATCCAGGGATTTATTCTGATTGCCATATTTGGAGTCGGGAAGAAATTTTCCCCCTGGTATGGGGCAATTGGCATCTGCTTCATAAGGGTTTTTTGCCTTCCTCTGGATCAACACAGTAGGCACACAATAGGTATATAGGTTGAACTTGATGGACTTCGGTCTTTTTTTCAACCTTATGAACTATGTTACTATGTTACTCTTTATTTATTGTGTTAACACACACTTGAATGCTCCAGACCAGCAAACTGCTAAAACTTTGGCTTTTATAGAAGTAGTCACACTTGCTGATGATCAATTGTTTAAGGGCATTTAATAACCAGCACATTTATGCTCCTTAGCATCTTAATTCCTGTGGAAGTAGTAAGGGTGTACTTACACTTTCTGCATGCTGGATTAGTCTTCACCCAGCAAGGAGGAATGGATACTTATGAAATTTTCGGAGCAAGGGTGGCACTCATAAGCTGTTTGGGGACAAAGCTGACACTGTGGGACATGTTGCTTGGTGAAGTGAGGACCCCGTGTCAGCTTTTGCAGTGGGCCCTGTGGTTTCTAGTTCCACCCTTGATCTCCAGACTAGATACCTCCAGTCCTGCCGCTTATTTGCAGACTCATAGATCTCTGCATTAGCTGCAGAGCTCTGAGCTCAGTCTGTGTGGTAAGTCTGTGTTGACACTGCAGAGAGGCAAGTGCTGATCGTCCTGGGTAACATGCTGCCCTTTAAGTGCACTGCTAGCTAGCTGGACTCTGGAGAGTGTCATTGTGCGTCCCCTCATGAAAGCTCCCCAGTAGATCAGGACTTGGACACATTATTAAGTGACCAAGTCTCGGAGGTGCAGAAAGGAAGGACAAATGCTGGGATAAAGCAAGGAAATCTGTTCTTGCAAGCTCAAACGCTATTGCTGAAACATTCAGTGACAGCAGAAACCCGCCCCATGAGGCACTGTGATTGCTCCAGAGAGTGACCACAAGCAACATAGCAAGAGATGTTGCCTCTCAAAGATGGTACCCACTAAAAAATAAACAAGAGTGTCTGCATTCAAACATGTAAGTCAATTGAGTCCAGCTTACTAGTCACAATGTGATTATTGAAATTCATGAAAAAAAGAAAAATATAGTTAAAAAAATAAAATAAAAATGTGGTAACATGAAAAAAAATTCTCCAGTAATGTCACCATCAGGCCAGCATCCAGTTCAAACACAAATGTTAAAAAATCCAAAAATATTTTTAAAAGAATTATGTTTTATTTTTATGAACAAGTGCTTAATCTGTATGATTTGATGGGGGTAAATTTAATTGGTTGGGTTCAAAGACTGACTCACCAGATGTCAAAATGCAACCAAATAAAAATTGTGCACATCACAAATGTGGCCTTTTAGCCTAAAGCAACCAGACAAACCTATGCATGGGTACTGTACTCAGGAGATGTTGCTGAACACATATTGGGGTGTTGTTTGGCAGTGACTAAAAAAGTAGTAGAATTAGTGCATGGAAAGCATTAAAATATCAGCATTTGTAATACCGTGGGGTATCTAGTTTTCAAACATATATAGTTTGACAGGATAACTTGGACTGGCTGGGCTCATATAGTGTATGTCCCAAATAGGGCATGGGGTAGGATTACAGGGTTTGTAAAAAATGTTTTTTGAAATAGTAAAACTCTACTCAGGGCTGAAGAAGCGCCTTTTTTATTTTTTTTTTTGAAGCGGAGGAGAGAGAGGGGCGCCGAGTGGTTTTCGCTTATCAAGTTTTCAGTACCTGCTTGGCACCCCTCTCTCTCCTCTGCGAGCCCCCTAGCTCGGTCTCGGTGCCGGCTTCTAATGCTGAGCATTGGAATATAACGTAATTTGCGGCGCTCAGCAGTGAAGCAGCACACTGCGGCAGAGCAGGGAGAAAGGGAGGAGAGATAGGGTAGATAATGAGATGGTAGGGAGAGGAAGGGTAGATAATGAGCAGTGGCGTCGGCGGTGGTATTTCAAACTTTGCCCCAGACGGCACTATGTCTTGGGCCGACCCTGACTCTTCTTGTACTTATTGCACTATAACTCTCTAGATTGTAAACTAGTTTGAGCAGGGCCCTCCGCACCTGTCGATTCTGAGTCAAATTATCGATCTACCTATTATACCGCGGTATGGAGTATGATGGTTCTATATAAAACAATAAATGATAAAAGAGTCCCTTCTACGGACCTCTAACTCTTGAAGCGGGGCGACACTGTTGGTCGCCTGCAGCAGGAGCCTCCTGTGGCATCAACAAATTGGTGACCAATAGGGTTGGTCGCATGGCCCTTTAACTCCTGACACGGAACTTGGCTTGGAGAGACCATTGGTCTCCCCGCTCCAAGAGTTAAAGGTCTGTCCGAGCGACTCTATTGGTCGCCGGCAGGGAGCTCCTCTGCCATTGGTTGATGGCAGACAAGCCCCCTGCCGGTGACCAATAGAGCCGCTCATACAGACTTTTAAAATCATGGTGCCGCAACTTGGGACCAAGAGTTAAAGGTCCATACGAACGACCAATAGAGTTGCTCGTACACACCTTTAACTCTTGGAGTGGGGAGCCCATGGTATCCCCGGGCCAAGTTGCGCCCTCAGGAGTTAAAGGGCCGTGCGAGTGAGTCTATTGGTCACCTGCAGAGGCCTCCTCTGGCATCAACCAATTGGTTGATGCCAGAGGAGGCCCCTGCAGGCGACCAATAGAGTCGCTTGCACAACCCTTTAAAGGGCCATGCAAGTAAGTCTATTGGTCACTGGCAGGGGCCTCCTCTGTTAAAAAAACTTATTTATTTTCAGCTTTCTGGTTAAAAACCATTAAAAGGTCAATTTTATATTTTTACTGACCTTTTTTTACTGACGAAAGAACGACACAGGACTGCTGTTAAAGTCCCCGAAAAATGTGAGTACCCATTAGCTTTTTACCACACGGTGCCACCCACATATTATACTACTTTGACTTTCTTCTCATCTGAGCGCTGTGGTCGGGTTGGTGGTGTCCGGGCTACGAGGGGTTAAAGTGGGTGGGCAAGGCATGATGCACATGGATAGGGTAGGACAGGAGGGAGAACAAAGCACAGACAATACACACCACAAATATAAAGGAAATACACAAATCAAATATTAAGGGATATAAGCGGCACTTATTAACCCCAGATGGTCATAATAACTACTACAGACGGCACCGATTAACCCAGGGCCATCAAACCCCCCCTGACCCATAGTCCGGAAGACCCTGCTAAATCCTCAACAGGTCAGCCGGGTGCTGTCTGGGAAAGTTAGGTGGGAATCAGGTTGTGTCCGCTCCACAGTCTTTGGAGTTTCTTATAATGTGGGCAGCGTGGCACTCTGCACCAGGGTCTGTCACCCATAGTATGTAGGCAGGAGACTGGCCCTCCATGGCACGGAGGCTTCCGTGACAGTCCCGTAGCTCAATTGCCTCTACAAGGGTAGCGCTCACCCGGCCAAACTCTGCCTCTCCCGATGAGCATACCATCCAGTGGAGAGAAGTGCCAACTTTTCCCTGGAGTGTATTCAGCTGCTGGGGAAAAAGGCCATCTGCCGTGGTTCCCTAGATCTCTGCAGCCTTGACAGGTGCTGGGCAGAGGCCAGCAGTGCTCTGCCCTGTTGCCAGTGCTTCAGCGGGGGCTAAGGGATCTTCGGGTCTGGCCTGCTGCTGTGGAGGGAGGACGGCTTCCCCTGCTCTCGTCTGCCGCTGGGGAAGGAGGACAAAATCCTCTGCTGCTGGGGAGACGGGCCGGCCACCGCATCTCCCGGGTACTCACGCAGCCGCTGGGGAGGGTTGTCGCCTGCACACCCTCCTTGGTGCTCCTGCTGCCTCTGGGGAGATGGGCCGGCTGCGCCATTTCCTAGGTCATCTGTCAGTCGCTGGGGAGAAGGGACGATACCCTCAGCTCCCTCAATTGGGATCTGCAGCTGGGGAGATGGGCCGGCTGCCGCATCTCCCTGGATCCCTCTTGCAGGTGCTGGGCAGAGGCCAGCAACAGGGCTTCCGCTGGGACTATGGGATCCGTCGACTCCGAGTGGCTCCGTAGATTGCCATCCTCCTCTGTAGTCTGTTGTGGAACTTCTTCGCTACCCGTTCCTGACACCGGCTCATTTCATAGCGGCTGCTGATGTTGTCGCCCCTCCGCGGTCAGAAAACCTGTTAGTCCCGGTAGTGGTTTGGATGTCCCAGTACTGACGAAGCATCCCACCACTGCCACCAGATGTGACGGGCCTTCTACCCTCGCTGGGTATGCCCGCCGGTTCTGCAATGCTTCCTGCAGGGACCGAAAGGGTTAAACTGCTGCTAGCACTAGACGATACTAGCGAGGCAGCATTCAGGAACTGGCCCGGTTTCTCTCCGATCGTAGCCCCGCAGCTCACCGAGGCGCGCAGTGCAGGGACCCGCTATATCACCTATTGTCCATAATCTCTGCACTGCCTGTAGCTGCACTTCGGCGAGCTGTGGGGCTACGATTGGAGGGACACCGGGCCAGTTCCTGAACGCTGCCTCACTAGTATTGTCTAGCGCTGGCAGCAGTTTAACACTTTTGATCCCGGCAGGAAGCATCGCAGAACTGATGGGCATACCCAGCCAGGGTACGAGGTGTGCCCATCGCAGTTATAAAAACGGTGCAATTTTGGGCACCAGTTTTAAAGAAGGATATTATAGCACTGGAGTACAAATGTACAAATACATACTAGGTCAGTACAGGGGCGTACCTAGAGTATTTGGCACCTGGGGCGGATCCTGTATGTGGCATCCCCACACACACTCTAAAACTGCATAGCTTCTATCGTTATATACTGGCGCAGACATTGAAGGTGGTACAGCATTACTGTTATCACTATACACTGAGGCAGACATTGACGGTGGTACAGCGTAATCCCTATCACTATACATTGAGTCAGACATTGACAATAGTGCAGCATAATCCCTATCACTACATACTAAGCCAAATATGTGGTGTAGGCATTTACTGGTTGCCTGGCCATGATAGGAGTGTGATTGCTGTTAGCAATAATATATATATATTATTATTATTATTCACATGTGAAATCAGCACTGAATGCATAGACTCAGACATACAAATCCCATATTTGCAGGTATACAATAATAATGTATGGAAACATAGCATTGCAGGTATAGATCAACTGGAAATCACATAAAAACTCAGCAATGAAGGTATAGATAAAACTAGACTTGCGCATTCGTCTTCGGGCGAACATGAAAACGAGCACGAAGAGGCCGTTTTTTTGTTCGTTCCGAAGACACGCCGAAGAGAATACAGTGCCGGCAAAACGTAGGAGAAGACGAAGACTCACAACCACGAAGAATCGAAGATTCTTCGTGATCGTCTTCGTTTTTGCCGCGCAGCCGCCAAAATTTCAAACAGGAGTGAGCTGATCTCATCTGTCCAATCAGCTCACTCTTGTGACGTCACGCTAAGGGTCTCGTCCAATGCCTGTGCTGCTGTTTTTTGAATTCTGAAGGCGCCTTTATAAGACCAGAGTTTGCCTGAGAGATCCATTCATTTTTCGCTGTGACTGCTTTGGCAACACTGCTGTGCTGCATCCGAGCGTTACAGAGAGAGATTGTTCTGTTCTGTGTGAGACTGGTAAGCCTTAGCCTGCCATTTCTCACAGTGTACTTCATCCTCACTTCAGTGCTACTTAATATAATTAATAATAATAATTTGATTAATTTAATTTTTTTTATTTAATTTGTCATCAACTGTAGTGTAAGTGCTGTTGAGTTGACAGTGCACCCAGTGCCTCAGTGGCACTGGGGTGCCCTTGCCCTGGGCTGGCACTAGTGCCTATTGCCTGTCCTGCTTAAATAAATTAAATAGAATTTATAAATAATAATTTAATAGAATCTATAATTTAATAGTTCATTATTATATATATATATATTTGTCAGTCATATATATATATATATTCTATAGTATACTAGTGTAGAGTGTACTGTAGACATTCATCTACTAGTGTCTAATTTAAAATCAGTAATATTAATTTAATTAATTGAATTCATTATAAAATTATATATATATTTGTCAGTTATAGTTAGTAATAGTATACTAGTGTAGAGTGTACTGTAGACATTCAAGACATCTACTAGTGTCTAATCTAAAATCAGTAATATCAATAATTCTATAATTCTTTATTGTCTTAATAGTTAATTAAATTAGCTATAAATAAAAGTAATAATATTAAATAATTACTACTAGCGTATAGTTCAGCTAATCTTATTAGTACTGGTGCTGCAGCTCTATAGTTTGTGCTTTGTTTTAGCAACAGCAAGAGACCAAGTCAATTTTTCTTAATTAATCTTTAATTTTATTTCATTTGTTTTGCTCACCTCAGTCCATCAGTGAAGTGAACTTGTTGGGCTAGTGAGTGCAGCCGCATAAGTGCTGTGTTTTTTTTTGATCAGCAAGCAGTGACGTTAACTGTTTTTTGCAAAGATTTTCTCATTTATTTTACATTTTATTTCATTTTTAGTACCCTTAGTGTTTTGCTCACCTCAGTCCATCAGTGAAGTGAACTTGTTGGGCTAGTGAGTGCAGCCAGCAGTGAAGCTAACTGTTTTGCTGTGACATTTTATTTTATTTCTAATTCTTTTCAAGAAAAATTGACTGTGACGAGCTGTACTAAGCAAAGCTTCAAGCTACTAGCTGTAGTACTAAAATAATTCTAATCTTCTTTAATCTTAATCTATAATATATTATAAATAATATATAACAATATAAATTCTAATTCATAATCTATAATATAAGTAATTCTAATTCTAAATTCTAATTCATAATCTATATTCTTCTATCTATAATACATAATATATAAGTAAATTATTTCTAATCTATTAATATTATATAACTTAATATTAATTAATAAATCATATACTGAATCTGATTTAACCTCACTTTAGCTTAGTGGGTTTGAGAGCGTCTGCCTAGAGGTAGACTTATAGTAAGGAAATATAGCTTTAGGCTAGCATAGTAGTAGGCTAAGCTCTTAGGCCCGTGTAAATTCAAATTAAAAATAAAATACTGCTAGTTATTAAATAGTTAATCTTGAGTTAATAATTTAAATAACTTTAGCACTTTGGCAGATTGCACACAGCACAGTGCAGTAGTGCATAGTTTTACTTTTTAAGCAGTAGCACTGAAGAGAACTTCCTCTAATTTTTTGTCTTTAATTCGTTTTTCCTTTTTTTTTATTTTTTTTTATAGTTTTTTAAACACTACACTACACTACACACACAACACAAAATTTGAAATGGATCCTCCTTTTGGGACTAAGGAGGGACAAGCTCCATCTACCACCGCCACCACCAGCACCACCACCAGCACCACCACCAGTTCTAAGATGCAGCCTTTGCGTCAGTCTAGTCGGCCAAGTAGGCCAAGCTCTCGCTTATCATTTGGGGAAGCATTGCTTGAAGGATCATCAAGTAAAGGAAAGGCACCAAAAGCAGGCAGTAGTAGTGCGGCTAGGCCCACAAGCTCTATGGTTTTTTACGGAAAGCCTAAAGCACCAGAAGCACGTTCAAAGTTAAAGGGTAGCACAAGTAGTACCAGCCCAGTGACTAAAAAGAAGTGCCTTTTGCCCCAAGCAGCATCTTCCCCATCCACCAGCAGCATGCAAGGTACCAAGCAGAGCCAAATTAGCAGCAAGACTCAGAGGGGTCCCAAACCAAAGCGATCTCATTCCTTTGTAGGGAAAACCACCACCACCACCACCCCCAACCTCTACCGCCTCTACCACCACTAGTGCTGCGCCTACTGTTCCCACTGGTACCGCCACGCCATGTCCTCCTAGTACCTCTAGCAAGCCACCAAGTCCTTACAAAATTTTTGTAAAGACAGTTAGAGAGAGGGCTACACATAGTGGAACTCCACCTAGCGAGGTGGCAGAGGAGCCTGAGACTGAGAGGCCAAGTGCAGAGTCTATTCTTCCTGCTCGCACTACTACTAGTCACGAGTCTCACGACGATATCAGTCTTAGCTCCAGCCTAGCAGGAATTCCATTCGATCTGGCTCATGAAGAGCTAGACTATGAGCCAGAGGAAGTAGAGGAGATGAGTGGTCAGGAATCAGATTCCTCAGGGAGCAGTGTCCAAATGACTAGTGCACAATTTTCCCCTGAGCCTCCACCTTCTCCGCTACGATCATCACCACCACCACCACCACCAGCAGCAGCAGCAAAACCTAGCAAATCTAAAGCAATTAGCAGTCCCACTATGGCCAATACTGTTACCACCAGTCCCACCACCACTAGTTCTGCCTCTGTTCATCCACCCCGAGCAGTAGGAGCAGCACCCAAGGCACACTCCAAGGCTATGCGCGCCCCAATTTGGGAGCACTTTGAAAATGTTGAAGAAGGGCGCTATGGAAAGTGCAAACATTGTGGGAAGCTTATAAGCAGAGGGAAAGTGTCTGGCCATTTTACCAGTGCTAGCATGAAGCATCACCTCAGCACTCAACACAACGCTGTGCTATTGGGGAAAGATGCAGAGGGAAAACTTAGTGCAGGCAGCATAGCTGGTGGCCGTGGAAAAACCCCAACAGCTTCTTCTTCTGAGCCAATAGCAGCAGCAGCAGCAGCAGCAGCTAGTGCTGGCAGCCAGAGACCAAGGCAGGTTGGAGCACTGCATGTCCAGCCCACCCTGGAACAATTTGTGGCATTCCAATCCAAAAGGTCAATGCCCAAACAGCAGGCCAATAAAGTAACGCGACTGATTGGTCAGTTCATTGCTGTTGGAGGGGCATCCTTCTCTATGATCGAAGGGGAGCCTTTCAAACAATTGATGGCGGCTGTGGCTCCACAATATACAGTTCCGTCACGTTCCACTTTCAGCAGGAACATTGTCCCCTCATTGTATCGGTCCTGTGTTGCAGCAGTGAAAGAGGAGCTTTCCAAGGCTGCTGGTCAGTCTGTTCATTTCACTACAGATTTTTGGAGTGCACCTAGCGGCCAGCATGCCTTTCTTTCTTTGACAGCACACTGGTGGCAGCCCGGTGTGTCTAAGGAAGCTGCTGCAGCAGGCTACCGATCTTTCCTTCTCCATGCAGAAGTGATGGATGGAAGCACACTTCCCAAAACATTCTGCATGCGATGAGGAAAATGTTTAGCCTTTGGGTGGGAGCAGAGGCGGGCACCAATGTTGAAGTTGGTTTTGTGGTAACTGACGGAGGTGCCAATATGGTGAAAGCGCTGCGAGATGGTCATATTGTTGGTGTGCGCTGTGCAGCCCACATCATCCATCTTGTAGTGAAGGCAGCAATGTCAGAAGGAACTAATGTGGCAGCAGTAGTTCTGTCCCGCTGCAGAAAGATCGCTGGGCACTTTCACCATAGTGTTAAGGCTAGCCAACTTTTGAGGGAAGAGCAAGAGAGGTCAGGTCTTCCCGTACACTGCCTACGTCAGGATGTCAGTACACGGTGGAACTCCACGTTAGACATGCTCGAGAGGATTTTGGAGCAGCAGAGGGCAATCCATAATCTTGCCTCAGAGCACAATATTGGGATTACCTCTCCATTGAATAGGGAGGATTGGACAGTGATCACCCAGCTAGTGGCAGTCCTTAAACCATTCAGGGATGCCACAGAAAATTTAAGCTCAAACACTGCCAGTCTGGCCCAGGTAATCCCAGTGTTCTCCCATCTAGGCAGCAAGATGGATGTGTTCCTTGGAAACCGTGAGGCTGTTCAAGGTGGCACTCTACATCCTGACATAGCAGCCATAGTCAGGAAGCTGAAGGATCTGCTAAAAGTACACCTTCGCAAACGAATGGAAGAGAGTCCCGAAATGATGCTAGCGTGCCTTTGCGATCCAAGAATTAAGGGAAAGCTAGCTTTGAAATTTAATGTTTTCAGTAGCTACCGGGAGCAATTGGTCAACAAGGTGCGTGACTGGCAGCGTAAAATGGGAATGCTGTCCGAGGAGGGAGAGGTGCAGGAGGAGGAAGAGATGATGTGGTCTGCTACTCCTAGCAGCAGCATCAGCAGCAGTGCCACAAGCAGCACAACACAGCTGAGTGGAGCAGCTGCGTTTTGGGAAGAGGCACTTGGGAGTATAGTTGGACCATCTGACAGAGCTAGCAGCAGAAAGGAGAGTAGTGCTGCTGAAATGGTCAAACTTTACCTCTGTGAAGTTCCTTCTGCGCCTAATGTTGATCCTCTTAGCTACTGGGATGAAAAGAAGAGTGTGTGGCCTGCACTCTCATGGGTTGCGCAGCAGCTACTATCATGTCCGCCAACCACTGTTCAAAGTGAGCGCGTGTTTTCTATGACTGGAAACATACTGAGTCCACAGCGCTCACGCATGGCACCTCATCTGATGGAGCAGATTGCCTTCCTTAAATTCAATCTGCCCAAGTTGGGTTACCCAGCTCTTAGCTTGGAAAGTTAATTTTTTTTATCTGTAATGTTTAAGGTAGTTTCTCCCCCTGGTTGCACGTGTTTGCGGTGTGGCAACGTCTGCTACCTCCGCCGGTGTAGCCAATTTACGCTAGGGCCTAGTGTCTGAGTTCTGGAAGTCCGCTCCCAAGCGCCATGGACTGACAGACTTTCATGCTTTGCCCTGGGGTGAAACAGGTGAGCGGGTCGTCAATTGCCCACTCATTCACCTTTTTCCTTTTCCAACGGTGCTGCTGGTGGTGGTGCCAGCATCTTTTGCCAGTTCGCTTCCTGGCTGAAATCATGCCTCAAATGTCCCTAATGGAGAGGGTAGTTTCTCCCCCTGGTTGCACTTGCTGCGGTGTGGCAATGCCTGCTACCTCCGCCGGTGTAGCCAATTTACGCTAGGGCCTAGTGTCTGAGTTCTGGAAGTCTGCTCCCAAACGCCAAGGACTGACAGTCTTTGGATGCTTTGCCCTGGGGTGAAACAGGTGAGCGGGTCGTCAATTGCCCACTCATTCGCCTTTTCCAATGCTGCTGCTGCTGCTGCTGGTGGTGCCAGCGTCTCTTCTCTGCCAGTTCGCTTTCTGGCTAGTGTCATGCCTTAAATGTCCCTAATGGAAAGGGTAGTTTCTCCCCCCCTGGTTGCACTTGCTGCGGTGTGGCAACGCCTGCTACCTCCGCCAATGTAGCCAGCTTACGCTAGGGCGTTGTGTCTGAGCTCTGGAAGTCCGCTCCCAAACGCCAAGGACTGACAGTTTTTGCATGCTTTGCCCTGGGGTGAAACAGGTGAGCGGGTCGTCAATTGCCCACTCATTCGCCTTTTCCAATGCTGCTGCTGCTGCTGGTGGTGGTGCCAGCGCCTCTTCTCTGCCAGTTCGCTTCCTGGCTAGTGTCATGCCTTAAATGTCCCTAATGGAGAGGGTAGTTTCTCCCCCCCTGGTTGCACTTGCTGCGGTGTGGCAACGCCTGCTACCTCCGCCAATGTAGCCAGCTTACGCTAGGGCCTTGTGTCTGAGCTCTGGAAGTCCGCTGCCAAACGTCTAGGACTGACAGTGTTTGGGTGCTTTGCCCTGGGGTGAAACAGGTGAGTGGGTCGCCAATTGCCCACTCATTCGCCTTTCCCAATTCTGCTGCTGCTGCTGGTGGTGGTGCCAGCGTCTCTTCGATGCCAGTTCGCTTCCTGGCTAGTGTCATGCCTCAAATGTCCCTAATGGTAAGGGCAGTTTCTCTCCCCTGGCTGCGTCTGTTTGCGGTGTGGCAACGCCTGCTACCTCCGCCGGAGTGGCCAGCTTACGCTAGGGCCTTGTGTCTGAGCTCTGGAAGTCCGCTGCCAAACGTCTAGGACTGACAGTGTTTGGATGCTTTGCTCTGGGGTGAAACAGGTGAGTGGGTCGCCAATTGCCCACTCATTCGCCTTTCCCATTTCCTTTTCCATTTCTATTTCATTATTTTCCTTCTGATACACAACCAACCAAACATAACACACACAATAACACAAATAACACAGTGACATAACACATAACACACATAACACATATAACACAGTGACAAGTGACAACACACATAACACACATAACACATACACGTACAATGCAAAAATCACAAGGACCTTTCCTCTTGTTATTTGTCCTGGCCTTCATTTCTACACTCACTAGCATTAACGCTATAACTCACACTTCATACTATAAAATTTTTCCATCCACATACCTGCCAACAGACCCAACTTTTTCAGGGACAGTCCTGCTTTTTTCCAGTCCTGTCCCATCTAATTTAGCTAAACTAGGTATGCAAATACACGTTGGTAGTTATAGCTCGGTAGGTAGCACTAGTATAAACATTAAATAAATATAATAAAGTACTAAATAATAAATCTAACTTTAAAATACATTTAAATAAACCCCTAATTTTTTTTTAAAACACATTAAAATTAAATTATTATTTAGACATAATACATCTTTAACCAAAGCAGTGCACTGCTACTAATCTTAAACATAACCGTACATTAACCCTAAGCTATTTTTTAGTTCTTGTCCAACATTTTTCCATACGCATACCTGCCAACACACCCAAGATTTTGGTGGACAGTCCTGCTTTTTTCCAGTCCTGTCCAGTAAAAGTTGGGTTGTTGCAAAGTATGCCATTGTAAATAGGTAGCAAATGTTAGGCATGTATTACAAGTGGTCCAAAATCAATTTAAAAATGTAAAATAATCCCTATTCTTTTATTAAACATCTATGGATGTGTGATTGTGTATGATAAACGGAGGCCAAGTTCCTTGGAGCATTTGTCTCTAGGTCATTTTGTGTACAGTACACCTCAGTACGTGTGTGCAACTCTATTGGTCGTTTCGGCAGGGTGCTGGCCTGCCATCAACGAATGAAGTGCGTTATGCAATTCACTAGTTGATGCCAGACCAGCCCCCTGCCGAAACGACCAATAGAGTTGCACACACGTTCCTTCACGGCAGCTGCTGCTGCTCCGATGTGTTGTTAACCCCGTATTAACCCCTGCAAGGCAACCGGGAAGGAAACGAAGATTAAACGAGCACGAAGAATGTCCGCGAATATTCGCCCGAAGAGAAGACAGGAACGGGCGAATATTCGCGGAATACGAAGGTTTTTTCCCCCCCGAAGACGAGCACGAAGACGAACACGAAGAGCCCCCTGGTGCCCAAGTCTAGATAAAACCCCCTAACTTACAGGCATAGATGACAGCCCTGGCGGACACACTGCCCACATAGAACCTGACCAGCACCCAAATTACACACATAGGACTTACCATCTTTGTCCCCCAAACAGCCCAGCATGAGTCAACTTTGTCCCCAAACAGCCCGGCCTGTGCCATATTTGTCCCATAAACACCCTGACTGTGTCATCTTGGTCCCCAAGGCTCAAACATCCTGCTTGTGCCATCTTTACCTTTCTGTGACGGATCGTCCCGTTCCCCAGACACATCTGCCCGTCAGCTCCTTCCCTCTCCCAGTAAGCGGACACGCTGTGGCTGTCCGAAGAAAGCAGTCACAGACCAGCACTTCCCTCAATCATGAGACAGGACTTCATGCTTTTGAGGTTAAAACAGAACTCTCTTTATTACAAACACACAGAATTTATATACAATCTCCATTCACTGTGCACAGAACCCAACCCCCAATCCCATCAGCCGCATCCCATCACAAATCCCATCAGCCACATCCCCTCACAAATCCCATCAGTATAAAGGGGATGTATCAGGTGAGGGGATTAAGGGATACAATGGGATTAAGGGAGGTGTTATCCCCCCTGTAGTGCGGGTGCCGTCTGGGCAGACAGGGCTGTGCTGGCTGCTTAAGAGCCCCAACCAGATTATAGAACCAGAGATCAAATAAATATAATAATAATAACAGTGAAGATCAGACATGGTTCTTCACACTTTCCATAAATCAATTAAACATCTATGATACACACAAACACTTTTACAGTCACTCACTAATTCACACTTTCATTCTCATAATTAATTCACACAATTTATTATCTCCCTCATTCGGACAATTCTGCCTCTCTCCCCCTTCTCACTATGTACCCCGCCCTCCCTTCTCACTATCTACCCCCTCTCCCTCCCTTCTCACTATCTACCCCCCTTGCCCTCCCTTCTCACTATCTACCCCCCTCTCCCTCCCTTCTCACTATCTACCCCCCTCTCCCTCCCTTCTCACTATCTACCCCCCTCTCCATCCCTTCTCACTATCTATCCCCTCTCCATCCCTTCTCACTATCTACCCCCCTCTCCCTCCCTTCTCACTATCTATCCCCCTCTCCCTCCCTTCTCACTATCTATCCCCCTCTCCCTCCCTTCTCACTATCTACCCCCCTCTCCCTCCCTTCTCACTATCTTTTATTTGCCTTCTTTTGGATCAACTTTAGAACTAGGTATGTGTGAAAGGTTGAACTTGATGGACTGAAGTATTTTTTTCAACCTACTATAGTATACTATACTATTTTTTGGAATTTGGACATCTGGTCAGTCTGTGCTCTTGTCCTATTTTTGGGACATTTTTGAAGATGGCTGTGACGGGACCGACCTGTACCCTGACTGGGTACTCCCGTCAAACGTTGCTTCCTCCTGCCGGGACACCAACAATTAACCCCTTCAGCGCTAGGCAGAACCAGCGTTGTAGATCGAAGGGGGGACGTTGCTGCACCCAAGCTGCATTGGCTCTGTGTCTATCCGAAGCTTAGCTACACAGCATGGCTACAGCCCACCCCAAACATCAGGCAACACTCATGTTGAGGTGAAAACAGGGCTCCTTTATTAAAACCAAAGACAGAGCTATATATACAGACGAAAAGGGGCAAGACAAATATCACATGATCTAATTACCATGTCAGGAAGGAAGTAATTAGATCAAATCCTGCAACGCAATATCCGGGGGAAGGACAGAATGACATGAGACATAAATAATTACATTAATTGGGGACGTAGACGGGGAATGATGATAGACATATAATTGGCTTGAGACAGACAATGGCCAGGACACAGGGATAACAGGAGCTCACAGGATTAACAGCTACCTGTTATGTAATTGATAATAAGGTATGCAGGAGTGACACCTAGTCATACCTACTTGTCTTAAGACAAGGGCTAACTCACACAATAACAGAGGAAACACTTCACACCTATACAATCAACAATGCAAAGACAATCAGCCTTCTTCCTACCACAGGATGTCCAGCTGACGTTACAGTTTTGAGACTGAGTGCTAAAACCTGGGGAACAACAGCAGAAACTGAACCCCTGTATCCACACACAGAAGTCTCTACAAGGCCTTGGCCCATAGTCAATAGGGAGGAGGCTGGCTCTCAGGCCTCTCCAGGGGCCCCAGTTATGGAGGGTTCTGTCACAATGGTCATATATCCTTAATATTTTTTAAACTAGACACTCCATGGGCATTTCACATGTCAGTATTTTAACTCTTTCCATGCAAGAATGTTTGTTAAGATATAGCCATAATTTTAGACTTGCTCATAAAAATAAACTTACTGTATACAGTATTTCACAAAAGTGAGTATACCCCTCACATTTTTGTAAATATTTTATTATATCTTTTCATGTGACAACATTGAAAAAATGACACTCTGCTACAATGTAAAGTAGTGAGTGTACAGCCTGTAAACAGTGTAAATTTGGTTTTCCCATCAAAATAACTCAACACACAGCCATTAATGTCTAAACCTTGGCAACAAAAGTGGAAATGTCCAAATTGGGCCCAATTAGCCATTTCCCCTCCCCAGTGTCATGTGACTCGTTAGTGTTACAAGGTCTCAGGTTTGAATGGGGAGCAGGTGTGTTACATTTGGTGTTATCGCTCTAATACTCTCTCATATTGGTCACTGGAAGTTCAACATGGCACCTCATGGCAAAAAACTCTCTGAGGATCTGAAAAAATAAATAAAGATGGCCTAGGCTATAAGAAGATTGCCAAGACCCTGAAACTGAGCTGCAGCACGGAGGGCAAGACCATACAGCGGTTTCACAGGACAGGCTCAGCGTCGTATCCAGAGGTTGTCTTTGGGAAATAGACATACGAATGCTGCCAGTATTGCTGCAGAGGTTGAAGGGGGAGGGGGGGGGTCAGCCTGTCAGTGCTCAGACCATACGCTGCACACAGCATCAAATTGGTCTGCATGGCTCTCGTCCCTTTTCTAAAGATGATGCACAAGAAAGCCTGCAAACAGTTTGCTGAAGACAAGCAGACTAAGGACATGGATTACTGGAACCATGTCCTGTGGTCCGATAAGACCAAGAGAAACTTATTTGGTTCAGATGGTGTCAAGCGTGTGTGGCGGCAACCAGGTGAGGAGTACAAAGACAAGTGTGTCTTGCCTACAGTCAAGCATGGTGGCGGGAATGTCATGGTCTGGGCCTGCATGAGTGCTGCCGGTACTGGGGAGCTACAGTATATTGAGGGAACCATGAATGCCAACATGTACTGTGACATACTGAAGCAGAGCATAACTCCCTCCCTTCGGAGACTGGGCAGCACCCAGATGATAATGACCCCGAGCACACCTCCAAGACCACTGCCTTGCTAAATAAGCTGAGGGTAAAGTTGATGGACTGGCCAAGCATGTCTCCAGACCTAAACTCTATTGAGCATCTTTGGTGCATCCTTAAACGGAAGGTGGGGGAGCGCAAGGCCTCTTACATCCACAAGCTCCGTGAAGACTCCAGTGGCAACCTGTGAAGCTCTGGTGAACTCCATGCCCAAGAGGGTTAAGGCAGTGCTGGAAAAAAATGGTGGCCACACAAAATATTGACACTTTGGGCCCAATTTGGATATTCCCCCTTAGAGGTCTGCTCACTTTCACCATCAGTTTAGACATTAATGGCTGTGTATATTTGGGAAAACCAAATATACACTGTTATACAGGCTGTACACTACTTTAAATTGTAGCAGAGCATCATTTCTTCAGTGTTGTCACATGAAAAGATATTTACAAAAATGTGAGGGGTGTACACACTTTTGTGATATATATATATATATATATATATATATATATATATATATATATATATATCTATCGTATGTTGAAAAAAGACTTCAGTCCATCAAGTTCAACGTTCCACACATACCTACCTCTGAAGTTCTAAAGTTGATCGTCAACAGGGAAAAACAATCCTTCTTGATTCCACAGTAATTAGACTACTCCCTGGATCAACTTGCTAATACTACTGTCCTTTTAACAGTTTTAGCCTTTTATGTTATACTTAACCAGAAAAACACCCGGACCTTTCTTAAAAATATCCACGGAGTTAGATAATAAAACATACTTAGGCAGATAATTCCATATTCTTATTCTTGTTACTAGACTTGGGCCCCGGTCAACTCTTGGGGTTCGTCTTTGTACCATTTTTAACCCTTTCCATGCACTAATTTTACCACCAGCCTTTCTCAAACTTTATGGTAGTTTTTATTTTGTATTTTTTTCACACACATTGTATTTCAGGTATAAATTTACCGCTCCTGGTATATGTCAATTAACACCCCAATATGTGTTCAGTAATAGCTCCTGAATGCAGTGATACCCCACATGTGTGGGTTTGTTGGATTATTTGGGAGGTAAAAGGGAGGTAAAAGGCCACCTGAGGTGTGTATTTTTTGCCATTTAGTCATCTGGTCAGTCTGTGCCCATGTCCCAATCCAATTTACCCCATCAAATCATACATTTTTTATGCCAATATTTTAACTCTTTCCATGTGGTAATTTTTGTGAAGCTATAGCGTGAATTGTAGGACTTGCTCATAAAATACTTATTTTTGTTTATTTTTTTTGGTGACAGTGGGGAATTTTTACGTTACTTTTTTTTTTTTTTTTTTTTTTTACTTTTTTTTACTTATCTCGCTGATTAGTAAGCTGGGCTCCAATGACCTTGTCTGGATAGACCCTCTGTGAACTCATTAATTTTTCTATTGTTGACGCCATCTTGTGAATGGTGCAACATCATTTGCATGATGGGAATCTTCGGAGCAATCACAAGGCTATCGGGGTAGGGGGTTGTGTTGCTACATGCCTCTATCTGAAGGCATGTCAGCAGCACCGTTTATGTTTAGGAAGCGATTCAGATTGCTTCCTAAGCTGTTTTAGCCGGGCCTGCCGCAATCTTTGATGATCGGTGTGGGGAGGGCTTTCCTCCCCGGATCCACAGTCAGCCTCACTTGTGAGGCTTCCGTGGATGCTGCAAAGCCGCCGATCGTGGCGAAAATGCGATGCAGCTGTTTAACAGCAGCCCGTACATGTACAGGCTTTGTCATTATCCCATTACACTGCAAGCCCGTACATGTCGTTAAGGGGTTAATACGCTCTCAACTCTCCCCACCACAGATGTTAAGGATACAGGTCTATAGTTCCCAGGCTCATATTTGGATCCTTTTTTTAAAAATTTAAACCACATCTGCTTTATGCCAGTCCTTTGGTAAATTCCCGACTGGAAAGAATCTTTGAAAATAAAACAGTGGTCTGGCTATTTTTTGACTAACTTCCCATAGTATACTTGGCTGTATCCCATCTGGCCTTGGAACTTTGTCTACTTTAAGTTTACTTAATTATTTAAAAACTTTATCTTGAGTCAGCCATTCCCACAGTTGATTTAAGGATTCTGTAGTGCTAGATTACCAATCAACATGAAGTGGCTCTTCTTTGTTATATATAAGGAGGAAAAAAGGCTAACTCCCCAAATTCATTAAATACCCTTTTTATTCCTGAAAAACTGCTAAACAAAAGTATATATTTATGAAAGATGACATCCCAAAGTATTTTACTAGGGGCATTTAACACTTTTGATTTAACCCTGCGATGCTGCGTTGGATAACGGGAGCAGAAATCCATAGGGTAAAGGGCTGTGCAAGCGACCAATAGGCTCACTCGCACGGCCCCTTACCACTAGTTGCTAGGCAGAAAAAAAAAAAATCAACCTGGGACCCTGCTGCAACAGTTAAAAGTCCGTGCCAGCGACCAACAAAGTCGCTGGTACGGACATTTAACTGACACAGCAGGGACACCAGTGGTCTCCCCGCTGTGTCAGTTAAATGTCAGTGCCAGCGACCAACAAAGTCGCCGGTACGGACATTTAACTTAGCATAAATAACTTACTATAACTTCGGACACAATGCTGCCCTCTGTTGGTTTTACATTAAGTAGCATATGCTTGAAATCCAAAGTTATTATGCTACTCAGTGTAAAACCAACAGAGGGCAGCATTCTGTCCGAAGATATATTAGCCATATGTGGCAGTGTGTTCATTTTCATTTATTAATTATTTAAATAAAATATATCCCCATGATCCGCTGGTCTCCCCGCTGCAACAGTTAAATATCCGCACTCGCGAACATTAATTCTGTCGAACTTGCAAACTCTTTTTTTCTATTTATTTGGAGGTTTTTTTGTATTAAACCATTACACGAAAGGATCATGGGAATATATTTTATTTGAATAAATGCAAATGAGCTCACTGCCACAGATGGCTAATATATGTTCGGACAGAATGCTGCCCTCTGTTGGTTTTACATTAAGTTGCATAATAACTTTGAATTTCTTTCAAGCATATGGAACAATGCTACTTAATGTAAAACCAACAGAGGGCAGCATTCTGTCCGAACATATATTAGCCATATATGTTCGGACAGAATGCTGCCCTCTGTTGGTTTTACATTAAGTAGCATTGTTCCATATGCTTGAAATCCAGTTATTTATTATGCTACTTAATGTAAAACCAACAGAGGGCAGCATTCTGTCCGAAGACATATGGCTAATATATGTTCGGACAGAATGCTGCCCTCTGTTGGTTTTACATTAAGTAGCATTGTTCCATATGCTTGAAATCCAGTTATTTATTATGCTACTTAATGTAAAACCAACAGAGGGCAGCATTCTGTCCGAAGACATATGGCTAATATATGTTCGGACAGAATGCTGCCCTCTGTTGGTTTTACATTAAGTAGCATTGTTCCATATGCTTGAAAGAAATCCAGTTATTATGCTACTTAATGTAAAACCAACAGAGGGCAGCATTCTTTCCGAACATATATTAGCCATATGTGGCAGTGTGCTCATTTGCATTTATTCAAATAAAATATATTCCCATGATCCTTTCGTGTAATGGTTTAATACAAAAAAAACCCCCAAATAAATAGAAAAAAAGAGTTTGCAAGTTCAACAGAATTAATGTCTGCGAGTGTGGACATTTAACTGTTGCAGCGGGGACAGGGCCGGCCTTAGGGGTGTGCGACCTGTGCGGCCGCACAGGGCGCCATGGTAGCAGGGGCGCCTGCCCGGTACTTAACTTAAAACATCATGTTAAATAAAGTTTTAAAAAAAACAATGCTTTAATCTAAGTCCCGGGCAGGGGCTCCGAGCGGTTGCTCGTGAATTTCTCAGCAACCGCTCGGCGCCCCTCACTCTCCGTGACTCTGTCGCGGTGCCGGCGTTTCATGTTGAGCGCCGGAAGTTAGTAGTTTGAGGGGTGTAGTTTGAAGGGGCAGAGGGGGGGTGTAGTTTGAAGGGGCAGAGGGGGGGTATATTTTGAAGGGGCAGAGGGGGGGTGTATTTTGAAGGGGCAGAAGGGGGGTGTAGCTTGAAGGGGCAGAAGGGGGGTGTAGTTTGAAGGGGCAGAGGGGGGTAGTTTGAAGGGGCAGAGGGGAGGGGGTAGTTTGAGGGGTGTAGTTTGAAGGGGCAGAGGGGGGGTAGTTTGAAGGGGCAGAGGTGGGGGTAGTTTGAAGGGGCAGAGAGGGCGGGTAGTTTGAAGGGGCAGAGAGGGCGGGTAGTGAGGGGGGGCGCCAGAGGAGTAGTCCGCACAGGGCGCCACAACGCCTAAGGCCGGCTCTGAGCGGGGAGACCAGCGGATCATGGGGATATATTTTATTTAAATAATTAATAAATGAAAATGCACACACTGCCACATATGGCTAATATATCTTCGGACAGAATGCTGCCCGAGAATATATTAGCTATATATATGGTAGTGAGCTCATTGGTCCCCAGCAGGAGGCCCCCTCCTGGCGACCAATAGAGTTGCTGATACGCACATTTAAACTACTGGCGCCAGAGCTGCTGCGGTACGCGTTAACCCCGTATTAACCCCTTAACCGGAAAAAACGAAGAAAAAACGAATATTCGCCCGAAGAGAAGACAGGAACGGGCGAATATTCGGGGAATACGAAGATTTTTTTTTTGACGAAGACGAGCACGAAGACGAACACGAAGAGCCCCCTGGTGCCCAATTCTAGTATTTATTTTGATTTTAAAAATGTGATCAGAAAAAAATATGGTATTAGAAATTATCTATAAAATACACTCAAAGTAAAAATAACAAGAAAAAATGTTTAAGCATAAATCATAAAAACCTTCCTGTATATCTTCCAATAAGCTTGCTTGTGGGAAAAAAGGAAACAGGCAAACAAATATTGGTAAAAGTGGATAATCTCTGTTAAAATATATTAAACATGCTATTTAATTTAATTTTATTACACAAGTCAGTGTTACATAATTTCTTTAGGACCGGGGTTTACCCAGCCGCGGTTATGGAACTATGGCCCGGCTGCTGCTGTGCAGACTATTCACGGGGAAGTTCCCGAATATCTCATTAAAGTGGAGTGCCTGTGAGGAAAATAAAAAAAGAAACATATACCAATGCAGGTATTTGGTCACATAATATTTAATAATAGTTACTTTATTTAACATTGCATTAAGGTATTTGGGGTGTACTGACTCCCTAGATTTATTGCAAGACTATACTGAATATGAAGTGCTTCAGAAACGTCTATAGCAGGGGTGGCCAACAAGTACCTTCTTCAGCCAAGATTCACACGTTTTCTGTCTAGATACAGGCTGGCAAAAGAAAATTTTGAGGTATAGAAAAACAAAGCATGATCCTTCATGAATTTTAATGAATTAAAGTGTTCATTGTACTTTTCCCATATAAGAATACTTCACCAAGCATATAATAGTAGAATGGGTTTATGTTTTTTCCAGCCATAGTGATATTCCATATAATCCATTGAAAAGGGTTTCATCTGCTGGTGCATGTTTTTATGATTTCAACTATTTGTTGATTAATGTATATTGGGTTAAGAAAGAAACATAACTGGATTGTCTGTTTAATTTTACATTGGGAGGGGACTGGTGTATAACGGAGGGTCATACGTCTCATTTAAGTGGAGAAGAGACAGGTGATTAATAGCTGTGCGAAAGCGAAAGTCTTCTAATCCTGTATTTAGTGTCTGAATAAATTATTGGAATGTCTTTTCATCATTTTAAACTAAATGCTTGCTAACTCCTGAGTTAGAAATAATATACAATGTACTGCTTGTTTGCATTATATTATGAAGTAGGCATCTGGCTTTCATTAACCGTTAGTACATTTTACTGACCGGTTAATGCACGTAATGCCTGGAGAAAAAAAAAGACTCATAGGATAATGTAAAACAACATCTTAACTAAAAGAAAAGTTAAAGTAAAGCATATAAATCTCATAACAAAATTAACACAAAATCTACTGTTTGAAAGGGAAGGGAGTTGCACCAAATGGATCTAACTCTAAGTTGTTGCTCTGTTTGCTGGCTTTGTTGGGGGGTTACACTGTGTAACATCAGTTCTGTGAAAGGCACTGCACCAAAGTCATCCATAATGACATTGTTACTGCTGTGATAAGATCCAGGTAGTGAGCTCTGTCTTGGTCTTGCAGCTAGAGTGATCTGATTATCACAACGGTTGTCTGCAAAAGCCTGTGGTTGTGGCTGCCATAAGTCTTGAGGGTGAAAAGTTTTGGCTCCAAAGGGGTCAACCATGCTATCATCTGCTTGCAACAGGGAAAGGTCTTTTCCATCAGACAATGAAACGCTTATGTTCTCCTTTGAGTCTGATATAGAAAAGAGCTCACTGCTACTCTGTGAATCACAGCGGAGTCCTTTTTTGTGCCTGCGTACTTTCTCAGGTGTACAGTAACTGGGCTTAGAAGTTGTTTTTGTGCTTGACGATGTGCAATAGTAACGCTTCCCATTGTGGTTCGACATCTCCTGTTTTGTCCGTCTTTGATGAGTGGATAATTTCTGTAGATTGCGTTGTTGTTTCACTTTGTGCTGTGTCTGGCTTTCTGCTATCTCTTCAAATTGTACCAGCCCAAAGAGGTCCTCTCTGTTAGGTAACCCTTCTTCAGGTCCAGGATCTGGTTGAAATGTTGGACACCCAAAAATGTCAACACGTCCTGAGGAAAGTGGGGAGGTGCACTGGCCTAACTTCTTATTGAAAGGTGCTTTAGAGAATACATCATTTTCATCCTGATGCCTTCTATGGAAACATTCTGATGTCTGCAATGTAGGACCCTCCAAACTGTTTCCTTCTGAATCAGATTTTTTGTCATGAATAGCAAAAAATGGAACAGCGCCAAAAGCATCAAGTTTCTGATTGGAAGGTAATTCCATCAAGCTATTTTGTATGTTATGTGAACTGATGAACTGATTATTTTCTTCCCTATTAAAACACACAATATTTTGTTTGTCTGCTGTTTAGTTTTACAGTAGAATTTTTAATCTTTTTAAAGTCATAGTCAGAATCTGAACCGTGCTTATGTTCCTCTTGTTCTTCATCAGAATCCATTAATAGAGGTATTTGCCTATCATTTTCTGGTTCTGTATCATCATCATTTGAATATTTCTTGCTCACCATGTAAGGTTTCTTCATCATCCTGATACTCTTCTTCACTGCTTTTTGGGGAAGGAGAATCAGATTCAAAATCACTCTCAGATTATGCTCTTTCTGTTGTAGCTGGCATGTGGGAAGAAGAGTTTTCTTGCACTTTCTGACTTGAACTCATATCTTTAGAACTCTGAGTTTGCTTCTCATCTTCACATAGCACACTAGAATGTTTGGTTTTGTTACAGTTTATTTTCGAAGATATTTTCCAAAGAAAACCTGTAAGTGACAAAAAACAATATTAAAAAATACACACACAGAACACAACAACCAAATGTGTCACATCAGCAGTTTACTCAAGGTTATATACCAGCTTCAAAAGAAGTCTATGCAGAATAATTTTGCATCTGACACGATTATTGTTATGCGTGGCCCAGGATAGCACCGGGGGATGATGATGATGCAGAGACGGTAGCAGACTCAAGAGGTAGCAGGTATAAGTAGGACAGTCCAATGCAAACAAAACAGTTCAGGGTCAGAGGCAGGAAACCGTAGTCAGGATAAGCCGGGGTCAGGGCAGGAAGAACGTGATCCAAGTTGAAAGAACAATAGCCAAAGGTCGGTACACAGAGGTCAAGAATAAAATAGCACAATACACAGGAACCCAGAGCACAAAGACAACGAGACTCTTTGAACGGGCAATACACAATGGGACATGCAGGTTTAAATAGAAATAGGGGCGAGAGGAGGCGTTGCGGCACCACGCGAGCCGCACCTACTGGCGGCGGACTGGTGTGGGACCGCGACGGACGAGATAGGTGTAACAATTTTAATGCTTAGTGAATAACACTGTAGTTCAGAAATTAGGCAAATATTTTATCATGTGAACATTAAAACTAACAGATCGGGGTCTAAACACTAAAGAGAGAGCTATCAAACAAACTGATATTACTATGAGGCAAACCTGGGGTCAAATCATTGTTATTCCCTTGCCGTTATACAATGTACTGTGCATTGTATTTTTTTATTTCCGCAGAGACAGTGTTCTGTGTTTGTGGTCACTCACTTCATGTTGGTCAACTAAGGTAATCACCCTACTTCACAGAAATGTGTATTGGCTGTAAAGGATTCACACTAAAATGCAGGCGCATTACCTAAAACTACATACATACAAAGACCTGTAGTTCAATAGTTCATGGATAAATATTTACAATGGGTAGGTTCTGATCATCTTAGAAAAAACATGACGGTTTAAGTCTAATGACATCTTCTTTCAATCATTTTCCCCTCTACATGGACAGATTTAGAACCGCTGTGTTCTAATTAAATTATGTTTTTACTGGATTTGATTTGGGATTTTGTGGAAAAAGCCGATGTGTGTCAATAAACATCAGTTGATTACATGTTTTCTACTTTGCTGCTTTATTCTTATTCATGCTTTATTATTTCAGTGTGCTTTAAGAGTTTTTGGCTTACAGACACAACATAAAGTTGATTTGAACTTAATATTACAATCAGGATTATAAAATTGCATTGCTTATATTTTCCCAAGGTACATATTAAAAGCTGATATGTTGGTCTTTCCAAATCCAAAGCTTTACAGTAGGCTTGATAACACCAGATAAACCTCAGTTTCTCGATTTAGACATGAAAATGTTTTAGAAACCCACCTTGCATAAGTACCATCAGAAAAGTTATTTTAACGGCTTGTTTTTAGTATTTGCTCATTGGCCTAAGAAGACTTCGTAATGTAACTGAGGAGAAGGGAGATTTCAGGAAGGGTAATTGATTAGATAATGCTATACCTCCCATAGATCTCATCTCATCATATGATGAACTTTTAAATACAGTATATGCAAAACACAAACACAAGCTATAGGTAGCTTCAATAAAGTTATTTGAATTGAAAGCTGGGCATCAACAGTCTCCCCTTAATGTTGGACTCTGTTACAAAGGCTTTTAAATTTATAAATTATAGCTATAAAACATTTTTTCTTATGTAAGAGATACTTTGTTAATGATATATATATATTTTTTTTTTATCTGTTTACAGATGGTATCAAACAGTTACATATGAAATAAAACAGATTCTAAACCACCCACAGAAGTGCTTCACATTGATCATATACATACCTGGGAACTTCTAAACTCCGGCTACTCTGGGTCCTGTGACGTTGGTGGGAGTTCTCACTGATGTCAGTGGGTGGTCCCACTATTTAACTATCTATTTAAACTGTTTATTGGGGGAGGGCTGGCACCTTCTGGCCCAGGGGACAGATAAAGCCAAGTGGCCTCATGGGCCCCTTGCTAAATCACACGCACTGGCGAATATATTCACAAACTCTCACACTTACAAACTCACATTAACACACCTCTCCTAACCTTTCACTAACTCACCGCATTACCTCACACACAGTATTCTTTCGTTTACATTTGTTTTATCTAACACTGCATTGGATGACCCCACTGTGTTTTTGCCTCCCCTGATAAAGATCAGACAGACCCTTTATTAAGAATTCTAGATTGTCCTGAGAGGCAATTGCCCTGGGCCAGACTGCCCCCCGCTGCTTGTAAAGAAAGCAGATCTTTTTTAAAGACCACAATTCTTTATTAATAACCACACTTCATTAATATACATCACCATACTCCAAACATCATTTTAACCTTTTATGCCTCCAATAAAAAATTATTTAACTAAGTAAACTTTTTTTCCCCCCCAGTGTTCTTAATTTTCCTTATTTATATACTTGTTTAATGGAAGGTTTCTGAGGTTACTAAATATAGATTATTATACTACCTACCACAGCAAACCACCTACTTTTAAAAAAGTATATTAAAGTCAAATCAGACAATATATATATAAGTCCAAAAATAGTTACCGGCACTCCAGGGACTTTCCAAATAACCACACAAACAACTTCGGTTTTCAAGTCAAAGTTTCAGTCTTGTTTATTTCAGACTTTCATCAGGACATGACAAAAAATGAAATGCAAGTGAAATTTATACCCTAAAACAACATAATTAGCAAGACTTACCACACCTGTAGTGCTAGGAGTGTCTGAACCCGGCGTGTACCATCCCCCAGTGCGCATGTGCATTACGTCACCTGCTACGTCCGGATCTCAGACGTTCAATCTGTGTGCTGGGTAATCATGGCAACATGTATATTTAAACTGCAAGGAATTTGCATAGTACAGATCTAATATACCGGAATCCCAACCTCTATATATGCCTTTATAAATGTATATGTATTATTGTGCTCAACAAGTAAACTGTGATTACTATGTTGAAATTGATAAATATAGAGGCAAATATGTATAGTATTTAAAAAGTGTTTCGAAAAATATGTAAAAAATTTTGTTGAAAATGTGATGTGAACAACTAATATGAATATGTCTGAGTGCCGGATCCTTATAGTAACATTTGTATTTAAAGTGCAGGAATCTGCATAATCCGTGTCCCGTGTACCAGCATCTCAGTCTCTATATATGTATATATAAAAAAAAGTGTATATAGTGCTGTAATCGTGTATATTGGATCAATCATATATATCTCCAAGTGCCAGGTGCTTATAATTACATGTTTATTTATGGTGCAAGGATCTGCATAGTCCGTGTCTCTTATACTGGCATCTCAGACTCTATGTATATATGTGAAGTGAACTTCAAAGGGGGGAGAGGGTAGATAGTGAGAAGGAGAAAGAGAGGGTAGATAGTGAGGAGGGGGAGAGGCGGGGAGAGAAGGTAGATAGGGAGAAGGGAGTGAGAAGGGGTAGATAGGGGGAAGGGAGGGAGAGTGAGTAGATGAATACTTTCAGTGTTGAGTTTACATGTGATTTTCAGTTGATCTATACCTGCAGTGCTGGGTTTGTGTGTTCTGTTGATCTATACCTGCAATGCTATGTTTCCATACATTTATGTATACCTGCAAATACAGGTTTTTGGGTTTTTTTGTAAATATATTTTTATTCAGTTTTCAAAATGGAAAGGGAGGTACCGTATTTGCTCGATTATAAGACAAGGTTTTTTTTTACCCCTCGTCTTATAATTGGGGTCGTCTTATAATCAGACCTCAAATAGGTCTGACTATGAGACTGAGATCCAGCGCTGCAGGGGACCTGGATCCTCCTGTCCCCCCCCCCCCCACAAAGTTACCGGTGCTTCTGAGTCCCTGGTGTGTAGCCGGGGCAGCGTGTAGACGGTGCGGGGAATTCTCTCTGACAGTCAGAAGGTGTATGCGCGAATCGCGTAGACGTCTACCTGCTGCCCGGACAACACACCGGTCAGAAGCACCGGTATAAGTCTTATAATCAGGGTCGTCTTATAATCGAGCAAATATGGTAATTGGAAAATGGGACTGGGAAGGAAGAGGTGGGGAGGGCGAGAGGGGGTACGCTGGGAAACAGTGAGGGGAGAGGAATCAAATATAGATAACATCACAAGAAAAACCCATTGCAACGGGTGATGGTAACCCAGAACCAATGAGTATGACATCAAATTGGCGATAGAACAGCGATTAAATACAGGGTTTTTATGTCTTATTTAGTCGCACATGCTGTTTCCATGTGTTGTTTATTTGATCTACACAGAAAGAAAGGTTGGAATGCAGCACTCAGTAACGAGATGGTGCACGAGCCAGGGTACCACCAAGTCCTTCAATAAATCCAAAATAAAGAAGCAGAGGCTCAGCACTCAAATGATAAGGTGAGTTTATTTCACGCAGGCAATTATTTCCAAATGGACTCAATAGGGAATTGGATTTAATGCCATTTTTGTGAGCCTACGGCCATACCATCCTGAATACACCCGATCTTGGAAGCTAAACAAGGCTGGGCCTGGTTAGTATGTGGATGGGAGACTACTTGGAAGTACCAAGTGTCATAGGCTGTTAATTTGTGTGAAAGCCTTGCCCGAATATGAGATATTTAGATTGATTTTGAATCAAATTATTTTGGAAATATATACTTTTATATGATGACATTCTTATTTATTAACTTAACCATTATCCTTTATCTCTTTTAGATTCTGTTTATTTCAGCTCGGCTGATGGTTATTCCGGGACGCAGCTGGTCCTGTAGGTTTATTTAATGCTTCTTTGTAAATTTTGAGATTATGAAATATTTGACTGGTGCAGCTGCGTTGACAGACCAATCTTTAATATTGTATATTATCATACCACAATTTTGTTACAGTAATATTTCCAGAGCCGGCCCGACAACTTTTTTTTTTTTTTTTTTTTTAAAGCGAAAGGGGCGCCGAGTGGTTTTCGCTTACCAAGCCGTCAGTACCCGCTGGGCGCCCCTCTCTCCCCTGCAGCGAGTCTCCCTGTTCGGTCTCGGTGCCGGCTTGTAATGCTAAGTGCCGGAAGATTTCTGGCGCTCAGCATTACAAGCCGGCACCGAGACTGAACAGGGAGACTCGCCGCAGGACTGCTGAAAGGTAAGTACAAAGGGGGGGGGGGTAGATAATGGGGGCGGGGAAGGGTAGATAATGGGGGGGGAGGGTAGATGGGGGGGCGGCATTTTAAAATTCGCCCCAGGCAACATTTTGCCTTGGGCCGGCCCTGAATATTTCTAGATCATTTGGGTGTCTGTATTTGTAGTACAGTGTTGATTTTAAACTTGTGTACACTTTTTTGATATAATAGATATATATTTGTAGTATATTTATTACTTCACTTTCATATTTATTCAGACTTTTAATATAATGATATTTATTTATATATACACATTGACTGGCTATCCTTGCACTGTCACTTTATATAGAGACTGGTCAGTTTGCACTGCCACTTTAAATTGTTATGTAGGATCGGGTGTGTCCGACCCCTTAATCACTTGTTTTTGCATAAACACTTGAGTATGTGCACTAATGTTTCTAAGGCTTGAGAAAGACCTGTGTCTCGAAACGTTGCCTGCGTGAAATAAACTCACCTTATCATTTGAGTGCTGAGCCTCTGCTTCTTTATTTTGGGTGTATTTGATCTATACCTGAACTACAAGGAGTAAGTAAAAAAAAAAAGAGCTATGGCTTAGTGAATGAGGGGGCTCTGTGTATGATTAAGGAGGGAGAGGACCTCTCAATGTCACGGTGCAGTCAGAAAGAGGAAAGACTGCACTGACTCTCACTATCTTCCCCTAACCTGCAGTCAGTGTGGCAAATATTTTTTTTTTGGTAGCGGAGGGGATGATTGCATGCTATGGATTGTGAAGTGGGCCCCAAGGAAATGCTTGGGTAGGGTCCACTTTTTTCACTATAACATATACTGGCAACAGGGTCTAATATTTATATATATATATATTAGCAGCAGGGGCAAATATTTATATATATATTGGTAGCAGGGGGTAATATTTATATATATATATATATATATTGGCAGCAGGGGCTAATATATATATATATATATATACATTGGCAAAAGGGGCTAATAAGAATATATATTGTCAGCAGGGTCTAATATTTTTATATATCGGCAGCAGGGTCTAATATTTATATATATTGGCAGCAGGGGCTAATATTTATATATATATTGGCAGCAGGGGCTACTAATATATATTGGCAGCAGGGGCTAATAATATATATTGGCAGCAGGGGCTAATGTTAATATTTATTGGCTGCAGGGGCTAATAATATATATATTGGCAGCAGGGTCTAATATTTATATATATATATCGGCAGCAGGGTATAATATTAATATATATCAGAATCAGGGTCTAATATTTATATATATCGGCAGTAGGGTCTAATATTAAAGAATGAAAAATTACTGCCAGTTCAGCTGTTATTTTTAAATCATATCTCATTCAAGGTCTTTACTTTAAAGAGATAAGTACATAGTATGTAGTTAAAAATGCATGTCTAACGCATATATATATAGTGTATATGTAGCGTTTTATAATTGCCCCTGTCCCCCCATGTGCCCCCCTAAATATGAAAGCTGGAGATGCCACTGCCTATCACTTCATAACAATTTTCCACGTCAGGCAAAATGATTACTGTGACATGCTGCCTATTACTTTAAGAACAGCCGGTGAAGCAGCTGCTTAACAAGGCTGGAGATTTACATCTCTGATATGTCTGTTTTGAAATTGACGAAAACTGGAAATTAAAAAATAATATTGTATTTGAGGTAAATATCTTAAAAATTCAAACCTCACATGTAGGTCAAGCATAAAAGCACATGGACTCAAATAGGGTTTGAACAGTTTCAGCATGAAAGGTGGGAATATTAAGCAACAACACTGACTTTTATAGTGGGATATTCGAGGTGGTGATGCCACAGTCACTGTATGCCACCACATCAAAGGCAAATGTGCATGAATTTCAGAAACGGATTTTTTGTTAACTTTCTTGTTTATTGAGTTCTGTCATCCGAGATGGTGGACGCATGCGTTCCACGATCCAAGACGGCGGACGCATGCGTTCCACTGGCGGATTCATGCCTGTCCTTGACTACGGCTTGTTTACTCCTCCTCTTGTGACGCTTTCGGAACTACCTGAACCCCTATTGGGTTCCATCCTCAAATACCGCAAGGTTATCCTCCAGACGTGACAAGAGGTGATGGTTTGGGCTAGCGGTGCCTTTACGTCTACTAGCTGAGTCATTCACCATATGCCTGTATCTTCTCATAGATAGGGGATTCCTTTGATATGCTAAGTGGCCACTAGCGCTCAGGAAAACCATTTCTTCCAGGATCATATCCAACACATATCAATAATAACTCATAGATTCATAATCATACCTCCTTCTGTGCATATCTAGAACGGGGAAAGCACACCCTACAAAAAGAATACAAGCATGGCCAGTAATTGTGAATTTTCGTATGCAGTCATAAGTAGCAAGTGTGACATATCTATGGACTTCATAATCTACAAGAAATTTATAAATGCATGAATTATTGCTGTGGCGAGCACAGGAGGGAGAATAAGATGAAAATGAGTTATTTTGATTGATATGGTTCCACCACACAAGGGGGAGGGCACTTATGGTTCCTATAGGTACACCTTCCCTCCGCTTATACCACCTCTAGGCCAGCTTAGAAACATGAGATGAACTGGGAAAAAGTATAAATTTAATGAGAGGAAATTGGTCAGTGTGCTTACTAGGGGCCAAGATCTAATTTTGAGTAAGTCGCCATCTTTCCTTGCCGGAGCCCTACAGACAGAAAAACTGTTACTTTACCATTCAAGTGAGTAGTTAGGTTTTCTGTAATTTCTCTTTTTTATTTTTATCTGTTTGGTATAAATAATCTGTTTATCATCGTTTTGTATGCACTGTGACTATTTTTTGTTCATAATTAATATTCCTTTAATAAGTTCTGCCGTTGTCTGGTAAAGACGTTTTTCGCTTGGGGGACCAAGGCACTTTATTTGTAAATTGTCTTGATGGTGGCAGCGTTATGATATTAGTTATATCATTATAGTTAATTGCAGGTGGTATTAAGGGTGGATATTTTTATTTGCATCACTGTTTCCGGTCTATGACAGACAGATAGTGAATTTTAACCCTTTTTCACCAGAACCAAGACACGCGCACGCTTGGAGTAGGGTGCGTTCGTGACACTGGCCAGGTCAGAAGGGCCCTTTCTAAACTATTTTAAACCGGCACAGGGAGACAGGAACGTAACATGACCCCACCATGAAACCGAGGCTGCCCACACAGTGTGACAGCACCGGACTGAAAGCTGCAGGAGTGGTGAAAGGTAAGCAGGGGCGGGCAAGAGGTGGGATATATGTATATGTGTGAGCATGGATGTGCATTTGTGTGTGTATGTGAGCATGGATGTGTAATTTTGTATGTGAGTATGGGTGTATAAATGTTTGTGTGTGAGCATGGATGTGTAATTGTGTGTGGGCATGTATGTGTAAGTGGGGTGAGATGGAGTGTGCCTTAGAATTAATATGCATGTGTGTGTTAGTGAGTATGAGTAAGTATGTGTAATGTGTGTAAGTATGTTTCAATATGTGTGCCAGAGGGTATGTTGGAGGGGGGCAAGGGCTGATAATGGCAGAGACCAGTTGTTGAAGTTGGGGGGCCCCCCGGGGCAATTTTGGCACCAGGGCCAGTGGTTTCTAATTCCAGGCTTCCTGCCTAAATATATTTTAGTATATTGTTTTCTAATTCCCTAAAGTAACTTTTAGTGGTATTGCCCTGAAGATATATAAGATCTTAGGAAGTGCCTTTATTTTGAATGCTGCTATCTGCCCTAACCATGAGATTTCCTATTTTGACCACATACTGAGGGCAGATTTATTCTGGGCCCACTTTTTAAAGTAATTTAACTGGAAAGTTTCTTCAGTCAATCTTACTAATTTTATACCCAGATATTACATACAAAGTTTGCTTCAGTCTTATTATTATTTATTGTTTTAAATAGTGACATTAGATTCCATAGAGATGTACAATGGGAGAACATAACAAGTATATACTAGAGCTTGCCCATCATATAGATTGCACACATGGGATCACAATATTATGACCACCAATATTGTGTAGGTACCCCTTTTGCCACCTAAACAGCCCAGGTCCATTAGACCTCTGAAAGTGAGCTGTGGTATCTTGCACGAAGACGTTAGCAACAGATCACTTAAGTCCTGTAAGTTGCGAGGTGGGGCCTCTATGGATCAGACTTGTTTATCCAGCACATCCCACAGATGCTCAATTGGATTGAGATCTGGGGAATTTGGAGGCCATGTCAACACCTTGAACTGGTTTTTGTGTTCCTCAAACCATTCCTAAACCATTTTTCCTTTGCAGCAGGGAGCATTATCCTGCTGAAAGAAGTCAATGCCTTCAGGGTGTACATGAAAGGGTGTACATGGTCTGCAACGATGCTTAGGTAGGTGGTACATGTCAAAGTAACATCCACATAAATGGCAGGACCAAAGGTTTCCCAGCAGAACATTGCCCAAAGCATCACACTGCCTCTGCTGGCTTGCCTTCTTCCCAGAGCTCAGACTATTTTTCCAGTTTAACTTAAATCATTTGCCATTTGACTTTTCAATATTTGTGTCATTGGCAAAAATACATACCTTACCATCAAGACCTTCTCCAATATCACTAATGAAAATATTAAATAGAATGGTCCAAGTACAGATCCATGAGGAAGCCCCAGAGAGGGTTAATATATGTAGTAGTCTTAGAGTAGGCAGGCAGATCAGGAAATACACTTCAGTAAAGAACTTTACTGGTTTAGGGTACAATTCGCTAAATAAGGTGTTTCCCACGAACAGCAAGAATACAAAACCGATCACCGGATACATAGAGGATATACACGAGCAGGTAAGTAGACAAGCCAGGTTCATACACAGATTTTGGAGGCAGACAAGCCAGGTTCATACACGGAGCTTGGAGGCAGACAAGCACGGTTCATACACGGAGCTGGGATGCAGATAAGCCGGGTTCATATACGGTACAGGATAGGAGGTACAGAATCGTCAGACAAAGGAAGGTCAAAAACTAGCCAAAATCAATATGCTGCAAAGTAGCTCCAAACAGGATACACAAAACATAGACCACACCAGAGTATCAGTGGAAATGACTTACAGGTTAATAAATCCAGCGCCTAATTGACAGACTCCTCCCTGGCCAATCACGTAATGGGACCACGCCCCCTGGCAATCCTTAAAGGAAGTGTCTGCTGCCTGAAGCCAGAGCCACACAGAGAGTGCCTACCTGGCAGCCTGGTCACAGGAGTGGTATCCTCTGCATGCTGAGCAGAGGTAAGGGGTGGATGCCTGCGTGTGCCCAGGACCCGAGTGGCACATGTGACAATATTGATATATTATTCTAGTCTTGGCATAATCTCCCTGTAGTAAACCCATGTTGTTTCTGTTCTTGAAGTCCATGTGATTTTAGATGTTATCTTATCCTTTGATATAGTTCCATTAATTTCCTCACTACATATGTAAGACTTACTGTTCAATAGTTGCTCGATTCCTCCCTACTAGCTTTCTTGTGAATTAGCACATTTGTTAATTTCCAATCGTCTGGGAGTACTCCTATTGGCTAAATAAACAGTTACTGTTTTGCTAGTACACCAAGGTCTTTTAATGTGGTCTTTAACTGTGGGTGTATCCCATTAGGCTCCATTAGCTTATTTATCTTCACCTCAGACAGTTCAAGTAGAACATCTTCCTCTATATCAGCCTTTTCCCTAACTGAGGCCCCTTTTCTTCATTTTCACCTGTAAAAGCTTAATGGCTTTGCTATCAGTGTCCTCTTCTCAGGTGATCTGGCTGAGACACGAGGGGTTAATTGATCTTTGCAATGCGATCCCTTCCTAGTTGCAGGTAAGTAAACTGGGACTGCTGTGTACGAACCTGCATTACATTCCCCCCACTTGTCGGAGCACATGGACGATGTGGTTATCTGGCTCACCCGGAAACTGAATATTTTGTGGACTTTATCTATTGATTATTAAATTTAATTGACTTTATTATGAAAATAGCTTCACAGGTATGAAAATAAAAACCATCCATCACTCAGAAGTATTTATCTCTAATTCATTCTTCATCTGCCACATTTGCCAGCTTCCCTTCATTGGTTGATGCCAGAGGAGGCCCCTGCAGGTGACCAATAGAGTTGCTTGTACGAACCTTTAACTCCTGGTGCCTCCCCATGCCAAGTTTCGGCATCAGGAGTTAAAGGTCGATACGAGCAACTCCATTTGGCGCTGGCACCGAGCTCCTCTGGCATCAACCAATGAAGCACAGCTGCCCTTCATTGGTTGATACCAATAGAGTCGTTCGTACAGACCTTTAACTCCTGGTGCCGCCCCAGATCAAGTTTTGGAGTCAGGAGTTCTGTAGAGTCGCCCTTATGGACCTTTAACTCATGACACCTAAGTCATTAGTCTCCTCAGGCCAAGTTGCTCTGTGGTGTACCTTGCCCTGCCCTTTGCCACGGAGACTGAAATCCCTCTTCCTCCCAAGCCAAGAGTCACGAACAGGATCCATACAGACGACTGTAATGACCCAGAGTGCCCAATGAAATGATGGAATTTAAGGAGTCAAGAGCACGGAGTAACGGAGGACCAGATGCAGGCTAACCACACTTCCCATCAGGTTGGGCCATCAGGATTGTGTGGCTACATAGAAGAAAAGCAACCCAAATTCCACGTGTGGAAACATAAATGTGATGTAATAATAAATACTCCCCAAATAGCAGCTTCCAACAACACTCTTCCTCAGGATGTTAACAACACAATAAGACAACCATGGAGCGCATATAAATGGGGAGAAAAGAAACAACAACAATGGTGCAGTATGAACACACAATAGGAAAATAAAAAAAGGGGGTGTAGGATCCACTCAAACACGTTGAGTAAAGCAAGCTCATCAAAGGTTCGGTAGAGTATCAGCAGAATTTTAATCTCTTCTAAAATCTATAAAAGCAAGGAGACCAAAAATGGTGCAATATCATCACAGAACAAGAATAGGGAGGTCTGGATACACTTACAGTTGGACGAGGCACAACTATAGATGAAATAGTGTGCAAACACGCAATGTAAATCAGAAATCAGTCCCAAATTCGTTGTTGTAGTGGTAAGGAAACTATCTCTACGCGTTTCGCCAGTAGTTCGCTGGCTTCTTCATTTATTCTCACTGACGATACACATCCATTTATTTGATATTTTCTCCTGAAGAAGCCAGCGAACTACTGGCGAAACGCGTAGAGAGAGTTTCCTTACCACTACAACAACGAATTTGGGACTGATTTCTGGTTTACATTGCGTGTTTGCACACTATTTCATTTATAGTTGTGCCTCGTCCAACTGTAAGTGTATCCAGAACCAGGTATGTCAAGAACCGAGTACACCACCTCTGTGGCATTTCCCCTATTCCTCTGAACTGTCTCAGTGACCACAGGACCAGAGGAAATGGGTGACCCAGTCAGTGGTTTGGATAGAAATGCCTTAGTTCTTCGCATGTGGGAATGTCATATTGTGCCAGGTAGGTCTTGTCTAAAATGTTACTGCTTGCTCCAAAATCAATGACCACCTGGAGGTGGAGTCACTGTGTTCCCCACTGTAGACAAAGAGGTATGGAGAGGTGAGTAGAAAAAACCAGAGACTTCTGCAGTAAAAAGAATGTCGGATGGATATGTATATCACTACATTATTTGCTCTATGTGTGTTTCTTTCTTGTGATGTCAGGGAAGTTCTTGTCAATCCGACCTGTGTTAGGGCTGGGCCCGGAGGAGTGGGTAACTTAAGCTGAGGAGATTCAGTAGACCTAGGAACCGGGGTGCGTCATGCTGGTGCCAGAGGGTGTTGTCCATGGTTTCTCACTCTCCTTCCTGCGATTCCCCTGCACCGATCACACTGTGATCTCTATGCAAGTCCCCCTGCAGGGGATATCCTGTCCTCCGATGACCTTCCGGGTGACATCAGCTGTTTTCCGGCATTCGTGCCAGCAGTTGTTACAGGAGATGAGGAAGCAGAAAGCCAGCTGACAGAGGGGAGCCCAGGCTGTCAGGAAGGTCAGGACGTATCAGTACGCCCATAGGGGTTTTTTTGAGATGCGTTTTATGGACATACCGGACTGAAAGGGTTAACAAATGATTCTGTAAGGTAAAAGATGTTTGGGCTTTGTGTATCTGATGTTTTGTGGGTTGGAGCAGACTAGTTGTCCTACCTCTATAGTTAGCAAATGTATTGTTTAGCCAGAGCTCCAAGTGGGAGCTAGTGGGTGATTTTTATTTATGTGAAAAAGCCCTATCAAATAAATGCATACAAATTTTGTCCATGGTTTCCGGCCTTTACTTGGGAGAAAGGTTCCTGCAAAGAGGTTATGTTGTCACAATATACAGTATATATATATGAGATGTGCAAATGGGCCAAAAGCAATTCGGACAAATTTTTGTGGCCCTTTTTTTCCCCAAGTCTCAAATGGAGAATGAAACATCGAATTTATTGACACATGTATGGGAACAATAATATTTCTAAATTTAACCCCTGCAGGACCGGCGTTCGCGTACCGCGTCTTCCCTCGAAGACCGCAGTTTTTTTTTTAAATACTTTAATTCCATGCGCGTGATTCGCTTCAAAGCGATCACGTGCACGGAATTGAGGGGAGCGGCTGCTACGGATCACTGGGGACACCGGCAGCGTTCATAGCGACGCTGGATCGCGCATCATCGATTAAGTACCTGGTACGTCCCGGTCTGGCGGTGACGTATGACCAGGAAGTACCAGGTATGTCCCGGTCTTGAAGGGGTTAAATCCCGAGAGTGCTCATTCTGTTATGAAGCAAGTTCTACAAAACCTCCATCAGCTATAACATTATAACCTCTGACAGGTGAAGTAAACAACACTGATAATGTATTCAGGATGTCTTTCACCAGGGGACTTAATAATTTTAAGTCAGTCATTGTTTTTTTGTCTAGCCATATTAATTTGGATGGATCAGTGTTGTTTTTCTCAGCACTGTACCATCCTAAGTTATGTTTACTTTTTACTCCCCATGCCAAAGCGTGAGATATATGAGAAGCCTCATAAAGTCTGTATAGATCTGGATATCCTAGCCCTTCATGAGAGATGCTCCTCCTCATGATGTTTTTCGAAATCCTTGGTTTCTTTGCTGACCATACAAATGTTGTAAATAATTTATCAAAATCTTTCAGTACATTTTTGGGAACCCTATATGGGATAGTTCTAAACAGATATAATATCTTTGGTATTAAATATGCTTGTAACATGTTTTTTACGGCCTAGCCAAGATAACTATTTTTTTCCAATTTGAAATTAAGCCTTTCATTTCTTCTAGCAGTGTACCATAGTTTAAAGAGATTATATCTGATAGATTTTTACTAATAATAATACCCAAATATTCAACTTTATTCTGGGGTTTAACTACATGATTTCCCTCTGAAATAAATCTTTGTTGGGGTTCTTTCAAATTAAATGTTAGTGCTTTGTGTCTTTTATAATTAGAGAAAGATGAGTATTCCCTTATTTCTTCTAAACTAGAGGGATATGACTGTTCTGGAGAAGATATCGTTAAGAGTACATCATCTGCATATAGTATAATTGAGTGTTCCTGAGGGCCTATTTTTATTCCATGGATTTTTTGTGAATTTCTGATAGACATTGCTAAGGGTTCCATAATTAGAGGGTTTAGATTCAAATGTCATTCCTTTTATTCGAGCCGTAGGAGAAGAGTATAATGCCATAACTGATCTCGTGAATCTTTCGTTTAAACCAAATTTATGGAGAGTTGCTTCCATAAACTTCCAGTTGACTCTGTCAAAAAGACCCTGAGCAAGTTACAGCACTATTTTCCCAAGCGTACATAAACGGATGGTGAAGACCAAGATGGCGATGAGTCTTCCTTCCCACCATCGCAGCCTGATCGTGCAGATGGTGATGTGGATCTCGAACCAGAAGCTCCTGTGATCCCAGGGATCTTGCGACACATGCTGGATACCATGCAATCCTCGATGACAGATGCCATTAAAGGTATGCTTTCTGATTTAAAGCAGGACCTGGCACATTTGGGGGCACGCACAGAGCACATGGAGCATACATTTTCTGATTTCTCATCCACCTTCAATGAATTAGTTGACAGACACAATACAATGGAAGATAATTATGCTGCGCTGCTTACTAAATTGGCTGATATTGAAGACCGCTCTTGGCGCAACAATTTACGAATTAGAGGCATTTCTGAAGAGGTGACAGTTGAGGCCCTACATGCATAACTACGCTCCTTTTTCCTTGAGATCTTACCTGACATACCAGAATCAGATCTACGGCTTGATCGGGCACATCGAGTGCCGAAACCGAAATCCCTGCCATCCACGGTTCCCAGGGATGTGATTTTACGACTCCATTACTTGTCGGCTAAAGAGGCTATTATGCAACGGGCCCGTCAACATCCCTCTTTCCCCGCACCGTATACTCACCTACACATCTTTGCCGACCTTTCTTCTGCCACACTCGCTAAACGCCGTACTTTTATTCCGATCACATTAGCCCTGAGGAAAAACCACATTTCCTATAGATGGGGCTTTCCCACAAAGCTCCTAATCACTAAAAATGGATCTCTTCATGTTGCCTGCACACCTATGGAGGGACTTTATCTACTACAACAGTGGCACCTAGTCCACGAAGACATCACATCGTTAGACCAACTAGACTCTGTGCCTGTTCCTCGACGTTCACCCACAGACGAAGATGTAACGAGACCCAGCAGAAAGAGGACGACGAAGCAACACCATTCTCGATCCCATGCGAAGACTGCTTCGGTGTTGTCCATTTCACCCTCAAGGCTTTCACCTGCGTCTACATGACTCTGAGATAAGCCCTATGTTTTTGATTTGCTTTGGTCTCCTTTGACTTTTTTTTGTTGATGGTTGAAGCTCCTACCTTTGCCTAGCGGCATAACCGAAGTCTTTATGAGTTGGAGCTATTGTCATGTTTATTGTTTACTGTTTACTTTCGATGTTGTGGAGATACTGCGGGGGTCTTCTCCCGTTTTGGGGCCCTCATTTCACCACTCATACATGCATACACACAGAATATTCATACACTTTTGCCACTTGTCCATTTTTGTACCCCATGGCTTCATGACTCATTGAATTATACATGACGGCCTTTTTGACCGTTTTTTTTTTTTTTTTCTCATGTTTTACATATTGCCCTATCTGCCCCTTGTGGGCTTTGGGCTTTCCTATTTGTCCCTATACATATCTATAGCTGCGACATTGGTGTACCGCATACACACGTTTTCATTTACACATACTTTCTTATATCAGATGTGATTTCTCACGGGAACTGGGATATCGTTCCATGTGCAATTGGTTTTACTACCTATTTCTGTTCCCGGCTGGCACAACTATTTATTATTTATTTTTATTCATAAACAATGCCTTTGACTGGGGTACAGCATAACACCTATCACTTTATACTGAGACAGACATTGACAGTGGTACACCATAACACCTATCTCTATATACTGAGGCACAGCACAACACCTATCACTATACATTGAGCCAGACATTGCCAATAATGTAGCATAACCCCTGTCACGGAGCTGGCTAGTCCGACCGACTGCCTCCGCTGTCTTGTGCTCCCTTAGCCTGGGACAACACACTTTCCCCGGTTCCCCAGTCACTAGCCGAGACTCAGTGTAGGGTAAACCAAACGAAGACTGATTTATTTTAGACACACAGAGCTGGATATATCCAGCAAAACACACATTAACATAAAACAAGATATTGGGACACAAACCGCCCCCTTAATCTGCCTCTCAGAGACAACAGGGGCAGTAACGGGATTAACAATACAATAGGGGGGAGACTGATTTATACAACATTAAACATCAAAGAATGGTGGTCACTCCCTGGTGGCAGATCCTGGCTGTCTGCTGGAGATAATCCCCTCAGCCAGTGATGAGATGATACTGCTGGGGGTAGCCACAGAAGTCTCTACAAACCCAGGGCCCATAGTCAATAGGGAGGAGGCTGGCAGTCAGGCCTCTCCAGTGGCCCCAGTGATGGAGGCTTCCGTCACAATTCTTCCCCCTCCGAATTGGACTGACACAGGATGAGACCCCAAACGGGTTGACTCCGTAGTCAGTCAGTTTATTTGGCCCATCAATGCCCTCCCAAAATTGTTGCTCCTGCTGCTGCTGGGAAGATGGGCCGGCTGCGCCATCTCCCGGGTACCGCTGGGGAGGGATGCCGCCTGCATCCCCTCCCTGGTGCTCCTGCTGCCGTTGAGGAGGGAGTTCAGGTTGATCCGGTCCCGGAATTAGGTTCTGCCGCTGGGGAGATGGACCGGCTGTTCCACCTCCCTGCTTCTGCTGGGGGGGCAGGTCGGCCGCTGTATCTCCCTGAATTCCTGCAGCTTTGGTAGGTGCTGGGCAGAGGCCAGCGATGCTCTGCCCTGTTGCCAGCACTTCAGCTGGGGTTAGGGCATCTTGTGGGTCGGCCTGCCGCTGGGGAGGGAGGGCCGCTTCCTCCGCTCCCGGACATGTGAGCTGCCGCTGGGGAGAAGGGCCGGCTGCCGTATCTCCCTGGATCCCTGTAGTGATTGCAGGTGTGGGGCAGAAGCCAGCAGCGCTCTGCCCTGTTGCCAGCTCTTCAGCTGGGACTAAGAGATCTGGGCAGACTGCCCAGCATTCTGAGGACCCAGGTGTGGAGACTGCAGTGTTATCCACCCCTCTTGGGTTAACATCCTCAGACAATAAATCAAATGAATCCCCAGTCTCTGGTTGTGGTGTAAAGTCGCACAGCTCCAGTATTGGATCTGGATTAGCTGCCCAGCATCCCTGTGACTCAGGGGTGGAGACCGCAGTCCCATCCACCCCGCCTGGGTCAACATCCTCAGCTGACCACTCAATCACATCCACAAAATCCACACAATCCCTGGACACCGGGGCATTCTGTTGAACGCGTTCGAACAGTTTTTTATACGCCTTCTCCAGTTCCCACTCCTGTGTAATTAAAAAGTCTAAATCACCTTTAAGTTCTAGTGCATCTGGGAGGTCCCACTCCCTGAAATCCCGGATGTCCTCAATCCGCCACTCCGCTGTGCTGCCGAAGTCCGGATCCTCCTGAAGACTATCCCATAATAATCCCAGGCCACCGAAGTCATAGCCCTCTGGAGAACATTCTTTCGCAGTTCCCCAATATGCTTGCTCTGTATACCACTGCAGAGCCCTATAGTGATCTTCCAGCTCTACCTCCTGTTGGACCAGCTTGTCCAATTCGGATACCCATTGGTCCTGGGGTTGCTGTCCCAGGAATGACATCCGTAGTTCCCGCTGGTCTCTAATCTTTTCTTCAGAGCTTGGAAGACACTGACCCCGGCATATAACAGCCCTCTGCCATACTGACCGTCGAACCACTTGCCTCAGGTTCTGCTATTGTTCTGTAGGCAGGGCAGTGGTGTAGCAGGAGAGGATGACCCGCAGCAGCCCCTGGAATTCTGATACCACATCCATGTCTTTGTCAAGGCGACCGAAGTCTGCCGTCCTGTCGGTTACTCCCGGTAGAAAGTAAGTGTCCCTCGGACTAAGAAGCAATCCCACCGCTTGCCACCAATGTCACGGAGCTGGCTAGTCCGACCGACTGCCTCCGCTGTCTTGTGCTCCCTTAGCCTGGGACAACACACTTTCCCCGGTTCCCCAGTCACTAGCCGAGACTCAGTGTAGGGTAAACCAAACGAAGACTGATTTATTTTAGACACACAGAGCTGGATATATCCAGCAAAACACACATTAACATAAAACAAGATATTGGGACACAAACCGCCCCCTTAATCTGCCTCTCAGAGACAACAGGGGCAGTAACGGGATTAACAATACAATAGGGGGGAGACTGATTTATACAACATTAAACATCAAAGAATGGTGGTCACTCCCTGGTGGCAGATCCTGGCTGTCTGCTGGAGATAATCCCCTCAACCAGTGATGAGATGATGCTGCTGGGGGTAGCCACAGAAGTCTCTATAAACCCAGGGCCCATAGTCAATAGGGAGGAGGCTGGCAGTCAGGCCTCTCCAGTGGCCCCAGTGATGGAGGCTTCCGTCACAACCCCTATCATTATATACTAAGCCAAACATTGATGTGGTGTAGGCCTACTGCTTCAGTGTCTGGCTTTGTATAGGGATGCACCGAAATGAAAATTCTGGACCAAAAATTCAGCAATCACTTTATTAAAAATAACACACCAAAATTGGACAAAAACCCCCAACAACAATATTATATATATATATATATACATATACACACACATATATATATACACATATATATACATATACACACACATGTATATATACATATATATATATATATATATATACATACATACACCCATGTATATATACATATATATATATATATACACACACACATATATATATATATATATATATACACACATTATATTATATATATTATACATATATATACATATATATACTAGACTTGCGCATTCGTCTTCGGGCGAACATGAAAACGAGCACGAAGAGGCCGTTTTTTGGTTCGTTCCGAAGACACGCCGAAGAGAATACAGTGCCGGCAAAACGTAGGTGAAGACGAAGACTCACAACCACGAAGAATCAAAGATTCTTTGTGATCGTCTTCGTTTTTGCCGCGCAGCCGCCAAAATTTCAAACAGGAGTGAGCTGATCTCGTCTGTCCAATCAGCTCACTCTTGTGACGTCATGCTAAGGGCATGTCCAATGCCTGTGCTGCTGTTTTTTGAATTCTGAAGGCGCCTTTATAAGACCAGAGCTTGCCTGAGAGATCCATTCATTTTTCGCTGTGACTGCTTTGGCAACACTGCTGTGCTGCATCCGAGCGTTACAGAGAGATTGTTCTGTTCTGTGTGAGACTGGTAAGCCTTAGCCTGCCATTTCTCACAGTGTACTTCATCCTCTTCATAAATTTTTTTATTTATTTAATTTGTCATCAACTGTAGTGTAAGTGCTGTTGAGTTGACAGTGCACCCAGTGTCTCAGTGGCACTGGGGTGCCCTTGCCCTGGGCTGGCACTAGTGCCTACTGCCTGTCCTGCTTAAATAAATTAAATAGAATTTATAAATAATAATTTAATAGAATCTATAATTTAATAGTTCAATATAATATTATATAATATTATAATAGTTCATTATAATATTATATATATATATATATATGTCAGTCATATATATATATACTATAGTATATAGTGTAGAGTGTACTGTAGACATTCATCTACTAGTGTCTAATTTAAAATCAGTAATATTAATATAATTAATTGAATTCATTATAAAATTATATATATATTTGTCAGTTATAGTTAGTAATAGTATACTAGTGTAGAGTGTACTGTATACATCTACTAGTGTCTAATTTAAAATCAGTAATATTAATATAATTAATTGAATTCATTATAAAATTATATATATATTTGTCAGTTATAGTTAGTAATAGTATACTAGTGTAGAGTGTACTGTATACATCTACTAGTGTCTAATCTAAAATCAGTAATATCAATAATTCTATAATTCTTTCTTAATAGTTAATTAAATTAGCTATAAATAAAAGTAATAATATTAATTAATTACTACTAGCGTATAGTTCAGCTAATCTTATTAGTACTGGTGCTGCAGCTCTATAGTTTGTGCTTTGTTTTAGCAACAGCAAGAGACCAAGTCAATTTTTCTTAATTAATAATCTTTCATTTTATTTCATTTATTTTGCTCACCTCAGTCCATCAGTGAAGTGAACATGTTGGGCTAGTGAGTGCAGCCGCATAAGTGCTGTGTTTTTTTTTGATCAGCAAGCAGTGACGTTAACTGTTTTGCAAAGATTTTCTCATTTATTTTACATTTTATTTCAATTTTATTAAAAGTACCCTTAGTGTTTTGCTCACCTCAGTCCATCAGTGAAGTGAACTTGTTGGGCTAGTGAGTGCAGCCGCATAAGTGCTGTGTGTTTTTGTTCAGCAAGCAGTGAAGCTAACTGTTTTGCTGTGACATTTTATTTTATTTCGAATTCTTTTCAAGAAAAATTGACTGTGACGAGCTGTACTAAGCAAAGCTTCAAGATACTAGCTGTAGTACTAAAATAATTCTAATCTTCTTTAATCTTAATCTATATTAAAATAATATATAACAATATAAATTCTAATTCATAATCTATAATATAAGTAATTCAAATTCTAAATTCTAATTCATAATCTATATTCTTCTATCTATAATACATAATATATAAGTAAATTATTTCTAATCTATTAATATTATATAACTTATTAATTAATAAATCATATACTGAATCTGATTTAACCTCACTTTAGCTTAGTGGGCTTGAGAGCGTCTGCCTAGAGGTAGACTTATAGTAAGGAAATATAGCTTTAGGCAAGCATAGTAGTAGGCTAAGCTCTTAGGCCCGTGTAAATTCAAATTAAAAATAAAATACTGCTGGTTATTAAATAGTTAATCTTGAGTTAATAATTTAAATAACTTTAGCACTTTGGCAGATTGCACACAACAGCACAGTGCAGTAGTGCATAGTTTTACTTTTTAAGCAGTAGCACTGAAGAGAACTTCCTCTAATTTTTTTGTCTTTAATTCGTTTTTTTTTTTTGTTTTTTTTTATTTATTTATTTTTATAGTTTTTTTAAACACTACACACACAACACAAAATTTGAAATGGATCCTCCTTTTGGGACTAAGAAGGGACAAACTCCATCTACCACCACCACCAGCACCACCACCAGTTCTAAGATGCAGCCTTTGCGTCAGTCTAGTCGGCCAAGTAGGCCAAGCTCTCGCTTATCATTTGGGGAAGCATTGCTTGAAGGATCATCAAGTAAAGGAAAGGCACCAAAAGCAGGCAGTAGTAGTGCGGCTAGGCCCACAAGCTCTGTTTTTTTACGGAAAGCCTAAAGCACCAGAAGCACGTTCAAAGTTAAAGGGTAGCACAAGTAGTACCAGCCCAGTGACTAAAAAGAAGTGCCTTTTGCCCCAAGCAGCATCCTCCCCATCCACAAGCAGCATGCAAGGTACCAAGCAGAGCCAAATTAGCAGCAAGACTCAGAGGGGTCCCAAACCAAAGCGATTTCATTCCTTTGTAGGGAAAACCACCACCACCCCCACCGCCTCTACCACCACTAGTGCTGCGCCTACTGTTCCCACTGGTACCGCCACGCCATGTCCTCCTAGTACCTCTAGCAAGCCACCAAGTCCTTACAAAATTTTTGTAAAGACAGTTAGAGAGAGTGCTACACATAGTGGAACTCCACCTAGCGAGGTAGCAGAGGAGCCTGAGACTGAGAGGCCAAGTGCAGAGTCTATTCTTCCTGCTCGCACTACTACTAGTCACGAGTCTCACGACGATATCAGTCTTAGCTCCAGCCTAGCAGGAATTCCATTCGATCTGGCTAATGAAGAGCTAGACTATGACCCAGAGGAAGTAGAGGAGATGAGTGGTCAGGAATCAGATTCCTCAGGGAGCAGTGTCCAAATGACTAGTGCACAATTTTCCCCTGAGCCTCCACCTTCTCCGCTACGATCATCACCATCACCACCACCACCAGCAGCAGCAGCAAAACCTAGCAAATCTAAAGCAATTAGCAGTCCCACTATGGCCAGTACTGTTACCAGCAGTCCCACCACCACTAGTTCTGCCTCTGTTCATCCACCCCGAGCAGTAGGAGCAGCACCCAAGGCACACGCCAAGGCTATGCGCGCCCCAATTTGGGAGCACTTTGAAAATGTTGAAGAAGGGCGCTATGGAAAGTGCAAACATTGTGGGAAGCTAATAAGCAGAGGGAAAGTGTCTGGCCATTTTACCAGTGCTAGCATGAAGCATCACCTCAGCACTCAACACAACGCTGTGCTATTGGGGAAAGATGCAGAAGTAAAACTTAGTGCAGGCAGCATAGCTGGTGGCCGTGGAAAAACCCCAACAGCTTCTTCTTCTGAGCCAATAGCAGCAGCAGCTAGTGCTGGCAGCCAGAGACCAAGGCAGGTTGGAGCACTGCATGTCCAGCCCACCCTGGAACAATTTGTGGCATTCCAATCCAAAAGGTCAATGCCCAAACAGCAGGCCAATAAAGTAACGCGACTGATTGGTCAGTTCATTGCTGTTGGAGGGGCATCCTTCTCTATGATCGAAGGGGAGCCTTTCAAACAATTGATGGCGGCTGTGGCTCCACAATATACAGTTCCGTCACGTTCCGTCAGCAGGAACATTGTCCCCTCATTGTATCGGTCCTGTGTTGCAGCAGTGAAAGAGGAGCCTAGCGGCCAGCATGTCTTTCTTTCTTTGACAGCACACTGGTGGCAGCCCGGTGTGTCTAAGGAAGCTGCTGCAGCAGGCTACCGATCTTTCCTTCTCCATGCAGAAGTGATGGATGAAAAGCACACTTCCCAAAATATTCTGCATGCAATGAGGAAAATGTTTAGCCTTTGGGTGGGAGCAGAGGCGGGCACCAATGTTGAAGTTGGTTTTGTGGTAACTGACAGAGGTGCCAATATGGTGAAAGCGCTGCGAGATGGTCATATTGTTGGTGTGCGCTGTGCAGCCCACATCATCCATCTTGTAGTGAAGGCAGCAATGTCAGAAGGAACTAATGTGGCAGCAGTAGTTCTGTCCCGCTGCAGAAAGATCGCTGGGCACTTTCACCATAGTGTTAAGGCTAGCCAACTTTTGAGGGAAGAGCAAGAGAGGTCAGGTCTTCCCGTACACTGCCTACGTCAGGATGTCAGTACACGGTGGAACTCCACGTTAGACATGCTGGAGAGGATTTTGGAGCAGCAGAGGGCAATCCATAATCTTGCCTCAGAGCACAATATTGGGATTACCTCTCCATTGAATAGCAGAATTGGACAGTGATCGCCCAGCTAGTGGCAGTCCTTAAACCATTCAGGGATGCCACAGAAAATTTAAGCTCAAACACTGCCAGTCTGGCCCAGGTAATCCCAGTGTTCTCCCATCTAGGCAGCAAGATGGATGTGTTCCTTGGAAACCGTGAGGCTGTTCAAGGTGGCACTCTACATCCTGATGTAGCAGCCATAGTCAGGAAGCTGAAGGATCTGCTAATAGTACACCTTCGCAAACGAATGGAAGAGAGTCCCGAAATGCTAGCGTGCCTTTGCGATCCAAGAATTAAGGGAAAGCTAGCTTTGAAATTTAATGTTCTCAGTAGCTACCGAGAGCAATTGGTCAACAAGGTGCGTGACTGGCAGCGTAAAATGGGAATGCTGTCCAAGGAGGGAGAGGTGCAGGAGGAGGAAGAGATGATGTGGTCTGCTACTCCTAGCAGCAGCATCAGCAGCAGTGCCACAAGCAGCACAACACAGCTGAGTGGAGCAGCTGTGTTTTGGGAAGAGGCACTTGGGAGTATAGTTGGACCATCTGACAGAGCTAGCAGCAAAAAGGAGAGTAGTGCTGCTGAAATGGTCAAACTTTACCTCTGTGAAGTTCCTTCTGCGCCTAATGTTGATCCTCTTAGCTACTGGGATGAAAAGAAGAGTGTGTGGCCTGCACTCTCATGGGTTGCGCAGCAGCTACTATCATGTCCGCCAACCACTGTTCAAAGTGAGCGCGTGTTTTCTATGACTGGAAACTGAAACTGAGTCCACAGCGCTCACGCAAGGCACCTCATCTGATGGAGCAGATTGAATTTAAGAAAGGCAATCTGCCCAAGTTGGGTTACCCAGCTCTTAGCTTGGAAAGTTAATTTTTTCTCTCTGTAATGTTTAAGGTAGTTTCTCCCCCTGGTTGCACGTGTTTGTGGTGTGCCAACGTCTGCTACCTCCGCCGGTGTAGCCAATTTACGCTAGGGCCTAGTGTCTGAGTTCTGGAAGTCCGCTCCCAAACGCCAAGGACTGACAGTCTTCGGATGCTTTGCCCTGGGGTGAAACAGGTGAGCGGGTCGTCAATTGCCCACTCATTCACCTTTTTCCTTTTCCAACGCTGCTGCTGGTGGTGGTGCCAGCATCTTTTACCAGTTCGCTTCCTGGCTGAAATCATGCCTCAAATGTCCCTAATGGAGAGGGTAGTTTATCCCCCTGGTTGCACTTGCTTCGGTGTGGCAATGCCTGCTACCTCCGCCGGTGTAGCCAATTTACGCTAGGGCCTAGTGTCTGAGTTCTGGAAGTCTGCTCCCAAACGCTAAGGACTGACAGTCTTTGGATGCTTTGCCCTGGGGTGAAACAGGTGAGCGGGTCGTCAATTGCCCACTCATTCGCCTTTTCCAATGCTGCTGCTGCTGCTGCTGGTGGTGCCAGCGTCTCTTCTCTGCCAGTTCGCTTCCTGGCTAGTGTCATGCCTTAAATGTCCCTAATGGAGAGGGTAGTTTCTCCCCCCTGGTTGCACTTGCTGCGGTGTGGCAACGGCCTGCTACCTCCGCCAATGTAGCCAGCTTACGCTAGGGCCTTGTGTCTGAGCTCTGGAAGTCTGCTGCCAAACGTCTAAGACTGACAGTGTTTGGGTGCTTTGCCCTGGTGTGAAACAGGTGAGTGGGTCGCCCACTCATTCGCCTTTTCCATTTCCTTTTCCATTTCCATTTCATTATTTTCCTTCTAATACACAACCAACCAAACATAACACACACAATAACACAAATAACACAGTGACATAACACATAACACGCAACACACAACACATATAACACACAGTGACAACACACATAACACATACACGTACAATGCACAAATCACAAGGACCTTTCCTCTTGTTATTTGTCCTGGCCTTCACTTCTACACTCACTAGCATTAACGCTATAACTCACACTTCATACTATAACATTTTTCCATCCACATACCTGCCAACAGACCCAACTTTTTCAGGGACAGTCCTGCTTTTTTCTAGTCCTGTCCCATCTAATTTAGCTATCTAGGTATGCAAATACACGTTGGTAGTTATAGCTCGGTAGGTAGCACTAGTATAAACATTAAATAAATATAATAAAGTACTAAATAATAAATCTAACTTTAAAATACATTTAAATAAACCCTTAATTTTTTTTTAAAACACATTAAAATTAATTATTTAGACATAATACATCTTTAACCAAACCAGTGCACTGCTACTAATCTTAAACATAACCGTACATTAACCCTAAGCTATTTTTTAGTTCTTGTCCAACATTTTTCCATCCGCATACCTGCCAACACACCCAAGATTTTTTTGGACAGTCCTGCTTTTTTCCAGTCCTGTCCAGTAAAAGTTGGGTTGTTGCAAAGTATGCCATTGTGAATAGGTAGCAAATGTTAGGCATGTATTACAAGTGGTCCAAAATCAATTTAAAAATGTAAAATAATCCCTATTCTTTTATTAAACATCTATGGATGTGTGATTGTGTATGATAAACGGAGCTCAAGTTCCTTGGAGCATTTGTCTCTAGGTCATTTTGTGTACAGTACACCTCAGTACGTGTGTGCAACTCTATTGGTCGTTTCGGCAGGGGGCTGGCCTGCCATCAACGAATGAAGTGCGTTCTGCAATTCACTCATTGATGCCAGACCAGCCCCCTGCCGAAACGACCAATAGAGTTGCACACACGTTCCTTCACGGCAGCTGCTGCTGCTCCGATGTGTTGTTAACCCCGTATTAACCCCTGCTAGGCAACCGGGAAGGAAACGAAGATTAAACGAGCACGAAGAATGTCCGCGAATATTCGCCCGAAGAGAAGACAGGAACGGGCGAATATTTGCGGAATACGAAGGTTTTTTTTCCCCCGAAGACGAACACGAAGAGCCCCCTGGTGCCCAAGTCTAATATATACACATATATATATATATATACACACATATATATATATACACACACACATATATATACACATATATATTAGGGCTGCAACTAATGATTATTTTAATAATCGATTAGTTGGCCGATTATTTTTTCGATTAATCGGATAAAAAAAACAATATGCAAACTTTTCGTTTATTTAAAATTTAATGAACTGGATATTAAAAAAACAACTTAAAATTTACATTAACATTCTTATTTTGTTAGGAAAACCCAAACACAATATTTATCAAACTAGTTTTAATACCTAAACCATGCACTTTGCACCCTGCACCCAGCACTTTGCACCTTGCACCCAGCACTTTGCACCCAGCACCCTGCACCCAGCCCTGGCACTTTATACCCAGCTCTTTGCACCCAGCCCTGGCACTTTGCACCCAGCCCTGGCACTTTGCACTGTGCCCCTGCACCCAGTCTCCAACTCTGCCCTGCCCCCACACTCTGCCCTGCACCCAGCCCTGCACCCACACTCACACCCTGCCCTGCATCCCCCCCACCCCCACTCTGCCCTGCACCCACACCCTGCATCCCCACCCCCACTCTGCCCTGCACCCAGTCTCCTGCCCTGCCCCCCACCCAGCCCTGCACCCACACTCACACCCTGCCCTGCATCCCCACCCCCACTCTGCCCTGCACCCAGTCTCCTACTCTGGCCTGCCCCCCCACCCCCACTCTGTCCTGCACCCACACTCACACCCTGCATCCCCTGAAACCCCACCCCCACCTCCACTCTGCCGTGGACCCCCACCTCCACTCTGCCGTGGACCCCCACCTCCACTCTGCCGTGCACCCCCACCTCCACTCTGCCGTGCACCACACATTCGCACATAGACATTCGCACATAGACAAAGAATACTTACCTCCGCTACGGACTCGTTCCACTTCCAACCTTCAAGTTTAAAACTTTATTGAACTCTTGATTGAAGCGTGTCACATCCGTCACGTAGCTAAAAGAAGGCGGAGACTTCAGAGCGTGTAGCAGAAGCGGGGAACGCTCGCGGAGGTAAGTAAAAGGAGCCGAGTGCTCCAACAACGAATCGATCACTCGATTAATCGATAACGGAAATCGTCGACAACTCTTTCCGTTATCGATAATTATCGATTTTATCAATTCGTTGTTTCAGCCCTAATATATATATATATATATATATATACACACATATATATACACATATATATACCATTACATAAGTTATGGTGGGTAAAAGGTGATGGAAACCCTTCCACTTAAATTTAAGGGGTAGTAGAAGTATTATTAAACACTCATCTACAGACACCAGACAAGCCAGAAGGCTTGTTTTTCCCTCAGAAATCTCATGGTGCTTTCACAACCACAAGGGATTCTGGGTAGGCACATGCAAATAAGGTTAACAATTATCACCTTTGCCTCTATATCCACTTTATACATGGATCCCTTGAAAGTAATTGCCCGCTGTGCAAGACAGCCTTTAGACAAAAGTCGGGAAAAGGTACAATAGCCAGATCACCACTCATGGACAGCTGTTTCGTCCTTCATGGGACTCGTCAGCATGAGGTTGTGATTAAAGTCGCATCATGCAATGCGACTTTAAATCCCGTCGGTTTTTTTTTAATGCGGAGGAGAGAGAGGGGTGCCTAGCAACACAGTCCCATCATGCCTAGGTTCCAGCATTTACTGGTTGGATGTGTAAATGATGGGACTTTGATTGCTGTTAGCACTCCTATCATGCCAAGTCAGCCAGTACATGCTGAAACCTAGCTAGCTGTCCCCCTTGTGTATTGATGCTGCCAGCAGTATGGGGTCTACACATCACTTACAGCCACCCTGTACCAGCATGTACTGGCTGACTTGGCATGATAGGAGTGTGATTGCTAACAGCAACCACAGCAAGCACAGCCCCATCATGCCTAGGTACCAGCATTTACTGGTTGCCTGGGTATGATAGGAGTCTGATTGCAGTGTGGACGCCAGGGCTGGCTTTGGGGTATGCAACCTGTGATCTATGCGTGTAATTTAGGGGGTTTAAAATATACCTTTTAATGACGTGGTTTTTTGTGAATTCCAATTGATCTATACCTGCAAAGCTGGGGTTCTGTGTTATTCTGTAGATCCATATCTGCTATGCTATGTTTCCATACATTATTTATGTATACCTGCAAATACAGGGTTAATATGTCTTATTCAGTTGATTAATACCTGCAATGCTGTTTCCATGTATTTATTTGATCTATACCTGCAATGCTATGTTTCATATACTATTGTATACCTGCAAATACAGGATTTGTATGTCTGATTCTGTTTATTTGAGATCACAAGTGAATTTCAGTTGATCTATACATGCAAAGCTTGGTTTGTGTGTTAATGTGTTGATCTATACCTGCTATCGGCAACTGGGGCTAATGTTAATACTTATGGGCAGCAGGAGCATCAATACACAAGGGGCAAAAACACTAAGGGGGGTATAAACGACAATGCAGTGTGAAAAATCCATCCTGATGTAGACGTCTGTGACGTAGATTGTGTCCTGCTGTTTGTGTGTGTTTGGATGTGGGTGTGGCAGAGCCTGTCCTGATGTGTGTAGGTGTCGGTGTGGCAGAGCCTGTCCTGGTGTGTGTGTCTGGGTGTCGGTGTGACAGAGCCTGTCCTGGTGTGTGTGTCTGGGTGTCGGTGTGACAGAGCCTGTCCTGGTGTGTGTGTCTGGGTGTCGGTGTGACAGAGCCTGTCCTGGTGTGTGTGTCTGGGTGTCGGTGTGACAGAGCCTGTCCTGGTGTGTGTGTCTGGGTGTCGGTGTGACAGAGCCTGTCCTGGTGTGTGTGTCTGGGTGTCGGTGTGACAGAGCCTGTCCTGGTGTGTGTGTCTGGGTGTCGGTGTGACAGAGCCTGTCCTGGTGTGTGTGTCTGGGTGTCGGTGTGACAGAGCCTGTCCTGGTGTGTGTGTCGGTGTGACAGAGCCTGTCCTGGTGTGTGTGTCTGGGTGTCGGTGTGACAGAGCCTGTCCTGTTGTGTGTGTCTGTGTGGCAGAGCCTGTCCTAGTGTGTGTGTGTGTGTTTGGTTGTCGGTGTGGCAGAGCCTGTCCTGGTGTGTGTCTGGGTGTTGGTGTGACAGAGCCTGTGTTGGTGTGTGTGTGTTTGGTCATCTGTTTCCTGGCACTTAACTTACAGTAGGAATTATTTAATTTATATTTATCCAGAGATAAAATGCCCTCCTGAAGTTGTAGTGACTTCAGGGGACAAAACGTTCAAGGCCCTGAAATCATTTAGTGGAAAAGTTATTTATTGCGTTATAATATTTATTTCAAGGATTAGTCGCACTCAATTGTGGCTTCAGGCTTCCGATGTTGAATGATCAAGTATTATTTTAGCCCAATAACAAAAGTATAATTCCATAGCACATTACTTTTGGAAATTATTAATGCCCCCCCAGTTTGACTGTGATATCTTGTATGCCCCCCCTATATATTGTTTCTAGAGACGCCACTGGTTGTGATACTGGCTTAATAGATGAGGCTTGGGGTAGCTAAGAAATACCATTACATAAGTAATTACATAATTACATGTGACGGATCGTCCTGTGCCCCAGACTGGACACATCCGCCCGTCAGCTCCTTCCCTCTCCCAGTAAGCGGACACGCTGTGGCTGTCCGAAGAAAGCAGTCACAGACCAGCACTTCCCTCAATCATGAGACAGGACTTCATGCTTTGAGGTTAAAAACAGAACTCTCTTTATTACAAACACACAGAACTTATATACAATCTACATTCACTGTGCACCGAACCCAACCCCCAATCCTATCAGCCACATCCCCTCACAAATCCCATCAGCCACATCCCCTCACAAATCCCATCGGTATACAGGGGATGTATCAGGTGAGGGGATTAAGGGATACAATGGGTTCCCCCACCTGTGTTATCCCCCCTGTAGTGCGGGTGCCGTCTGGGCAGACAGGGCTGTGTTGGCTGATTAAGAGCCCCAGCCAGATTATAGGATCGTCTCTTTGAAGGCTGGAGCTGCAGCCACATTCAAACGGTACAAATAAATATAATAATAATAATAATAATAATAATAATAACAGTGAAGATCAGACATAGGTTCTTCACATTACTCCCCTCTTGTGCAAACGTCCGGCAGACACAGCCAGATCCCTAACGGATCGGCTTGGGGATGACCGGGCCTCTACTGTCTCTAGTCCTGCGGGGTAGGGAGAGCGGGCGTGCGGCTTCTGGGGCACCCTGGCAGCCCCATGTCAGTCACCCGGGCTCCTAGGCCTGGCCCGTAGTCAAAGGGTAAGAGGCCAGCCCAGAAGCCTCTCCAGTGGGCAGCCCTCTTTAGTCTCCTCTGCAGGCATGGGAGACCTTTCTCCAGGGCTTCCTTTCCCCTCTGGGCACTCAGCCCAGACTCGGCTCCCTCCCAACCTGATGGAACCCTCCCATGGTTACCCTGACTACGGGCTTGTCCCGAGTCAGCTCCACATTCCCCCACCCAAACAACAAGAGCCCACTCCAAAGCAGCAGCAGTTTCACTTACCCCTACCTGGCTCTCCGAGCTGGGGCTCGTTTTGCCCACTGGACCATGCCGCTGGGGAGGAGTGCCGGTTTCCCTTCCTCCCATAATTGGTGACAGCCGCTGGGGAGGGTCGCCGCCTGCGCCCCCTCCCGGATGCTCGTGCTGGGGAGCGCCAGATAATGGGGGTGTAAGCAGTGCAGGGCAGAGGTCAGCGACACTCTGCCTTGTAGCCAGCGCTTCCGCTGGTGGTTCCCTGCTAGCAGGTGGGGACCCTTCGAGGTGGGGCGGGCAGAGGCCAGCAGCACTCTGCCCTGTTGCCGGCGTTTCAGCCAGAGCGAGGATTGCTGGTGCAGGACAGAGGTCAGTGACGCTCTGCCCGGTTGCCAGTGCTTCTGCTGGTGCAGGGAACGTTGCTGGGCAGAGAACAGCGTCACCCTGCCTTGTGGCCAGCTCTTCCGCTGGTGGTTCCATGCTAGCAGGTTGGGACCCTTCGCTGTGGGGCGGGCAGAGGCCAGCAGCACTCTGCCCTGTTGCTGGCGTTTCAGCCAGAGCGAGGATTGCTGGTGCAGGACAGAGGTCAGCGACTCTCTCTCCGGGTGCCAGCACTTCTGGTTGGTCCTCGTTAGCCGGCGGGTACACTGTGCTGGGGGATGAGCAGAGGCCAGCAGCACTCTGCCCCGTGGCCGGCTCTTCTGCCGGTCTGGCATTTTGCGGTGCTGGGCAGAGGATCGCGTCGCACTGCTCTGGTGGGTCCCTGCTAGCAGGCAGGGACCTTTCACTGTGGGGGGGGCAGAGGCCAGTGGCACTCTGCCCCGCTGCCGGCGCTT